>JASPKZ010007997.1:0-234938 GCA_030220185.1 Diploptera punctata
ACCGTGAAAACAAAATTTGAAAACACATTTTCAAATGATGTCTCGGTATTGTTATGAAGTAGCTGATACTAAGAACTGAACATAAATCCTTATGATTAAGGTTGAGGATGATAATTTTTCAAGGTCATTGTGCTTCGAATTTCCTGACATATTGATTTAAATTCACGAAAACCCTAAAAAACCGCAAACCATAAATTCAACCCACCAAGACTGCAGCTGAATCAATGCGAGAGACACCAACAATATCAGTGTTGATCGTGACTGACTGTTGAAATATAACCTAATATTGAAAAGGGAGATTTTGATTGTGTGGCAGCTAAAATGAAAATGTGTGATGGAAGTATCAAGGACATCAGAATCAGGAAGATTAGATATTATTCCAGTTGACAGGAGAAGTCGATAAGAAGGAAATTGACGTCTAACCCGGCGAATTGTGGAGTCAGGTACCCCCCTACACAATCACTTGTTTAAGCCCCTCGTATTCCACGTCACTGAACAACAAAAATACAATAACATTTCTGAAGCAGCAGGCCTTTCCTAATGGACAGTGAAAAATGTAACCAAACCTCAAAATATGCTTTACTCTCCACTTACTTAACTCATGGTACTATAGTTCTTGAAGGATCTTGGCTTCCTCAATATTTCCTTCACTGACTTCTATCGGTTCTTTCCAATCTCCATCCTATGGCAACTATTCTCTTATACCTTCATCTCCATCAGTAGTTTCAAACTGCGCTCCGTGGATTCCCAGAGATACATCAACAATTATTATCAGAGGATTCGTGGCTATCATATACTCGTGTTTTAAAATAAAAGTATTTACAATTTTCTTCGAGGCAACTATGAAATTCCGTACGATACTATACGAAGTAAAACAATATATCAACTTCTTTGAAAATGTTTAGAATTAATATCCACATAATATAAATATGGAGGCTAATCTCTTTACTATTTAATTTTGTACTAGAGCATGCCATTAAATCTTTAGAGAATGAGGAAGGCTTACAGCATGAATGGTATTAAATAAGCTGTTAGTTTATGCTGATGATGTAGTACTACTGGCCGATAGCGAGGAGATACTAAAGGCCAAACACGCACACACTATTGAGTAACACTAAGAAATTAGGACTGGAAGTAAATATCAGTAAAACTAAATATATGGTCACACGTAGAAATTCAGTATATAATGGAAGTGGACAGCTAATGACAAATGAGGGAAATTTTGAGGAAGTGGCTGAATTCAAATGCCTAGGAACAATAATCACAAATAGGAGGAATGAGATGCAAAAAGAAATTAAACATAGGCTCAATTCTGGAAATGCATGCTATTATGCATTGCAGAGACTTTTGATGTCCCAACTCCTTTCAAAAAACGTTAAGCTGAAAATATATAAAAACTATTATTCTACCAGTTATATTATATGGATGCGAAACCTGGACTCTTACTTTAAGGGGAGGAAAGGAGATTACGAGTATTTGAGAATAAAGTTCTTAGGAAAAATTTTTGGATCAAAGAGAGATGAACAGACAGGTGAATGGAGAAGACTACATAACAGAATGAACTACATGGTCTTTATAGGAAGCCAGATATAATAAGAACAGTTTAAGTCCCGTAGACTGCGATGGGCAGGACATGTTGCCGCGTATGGGGAATGAAATACGTGCATGGAAACTTCTTGTAGGAAAGCCAGAGGGAAAACGCCCAGTGGTAGACCAAGAATGAGGTGGGAGAACAACATTAACTATAATTTGAGGGAAGTAGATTATACAGGGAATGATTGGAAAGTATTAGCTCAGGATAGGGATGTATGGAGAGCTTATGTCCGCGCGGCCATGAACCTTCGGGTTCGATAGTGCCAGTGAGTTAGTTAGTTTATATATAAGAGGATTTGAGAATACGAACAATTGCTTTAAATCCAAAGGGATCCATGTTCAAAAAAGTTCGGGAAATACTGCTCTGCATCCATTCATCTTGTCCTAGTTTCCTCTTTCCCTTCTTTCTCGTGTTTCCTAGTGAATCTCTGTTATCCAGTTGCGTAGAGTGAAGGTAGACTTCGAGACTTGGTCTACTACTTAAAGCACCCAAAATATGTACAGGCTAGTTGATAATTTCTATAAAAACCTGTTATTCACTAGCCGCAAAATATTTAGTTTTGATGATTTCTTAGTGTTACTCAATAGAGTGTCCAATCCTTTTTCCCTCATGCTGTTCAAAACACTATCAATCCATGTTATTTTTTTGGCCGTCCTCTTCTTCTTCTTCTTCTTCTACCAAGTGGCACCCATTTAGTATTCTTCTTAGGTTATATATCTTCTGCCATTCATTTTTTACATTACCATATACTTTTAATTTTTTTAAACGAAATCCAAAATTGAATTTTGAACATCCATCATGTTTTAATTACACTGTTTCTTATTTTATCTCTTTTAGAAATTCTAGCTGAACGCCTCCAAAAATCCATTTATGCAGAATTTAATGTATTTATTGTTCTACATTTTAATTCTCACGTCTCTGCACAGAATGTCATTGTACTCATTATTGTATTAAAAATGCAATTTTATTGTTACAATTCAAAATTAAATGTTTTCTTATGTTATTTAAATGGACCACAAATCACATTATAGACTGTTAACTGTACTAGCATTGGGAATTCCACACGACTGATCAAGAAAGCATGGTAAAGTGTACAATGGGTTAGGAATAATATCAAATGAGTTATACGATAAAGAAATTGTAGCCACATTGCTGAAGCAGCGAGTCTCTGCTAATGGACAGTGAAGAATGTAACAAGGGGCCAATATCCTTCACCTTTCACCCTGTGACAACCATATTAGATTTTTCACACCACCGTCTCCGTAGGTTTCAACACATTCACGTGGGAATAAGTTTATTAGGTACCCTTAAGTGTCCAAAATAGTGAAATGATTTTAACACTATATTCCTTAGGGGAGAATGAGAACGAAGGGCGAAGAAAAAATTTTTGTGAAATTTGTGCGATAGCTTTCAGAGTGAAACTAAAAGTTTAAAGAGTAGTATAAAGAAATAGACAACACTTTCAGGAATAAAAACAGTGGCATTGACGGATCCATCTACAATAAAATAAGACTAGTTTGTAATAAGGAAATATAAAACAAGTCAGATATAGTTGAAAGAACAGCCAACTAGCGCAATACAAGACTTCATACTTTCAAGAAAGTTCTGAAATCGTGTATGCCCATGAATAACTGAAACGGCATTCGAACAATAAAAATGAACCAAAACAACAACAATAATAATAATAATAATAATAATAATAATAATAAAATAATAATAAACTGGAGTTATAACAAAAATACTATAACTTACAGTTTGAACTCACACAATCACATAGACCTTTGAAACCCGTTACAGAAAGCAGTTATTAGTAAGGGGCGGATTTCTATGAACTTAAAAAATGGAAAATAAGCATGCATTTATGATCTAAAAAAAAGGTTTAACCCTGACCTAAAAAGACACAAATATGACCTTATAATTGAATGAATTTTTTACCCATACTATATTAATTGTTCATTCATATACATTTTCAATTGTATCATAAGAAAAAGGAAATCTTCTTCTATTGTCCAGTGCAAACGTTTGCTACCTGTTAACAGAAACCTTCCAAACAAGTGAACTGTGAAACTGACGATTTTTATTTATACAGATACAATGTTAGTTATTTCCAATCACCTGATGACTAGGCTATTAAAAAAACCCAAAATACGACTATCGTAGAAATAAGCAGAAGTATGACCAAATATCTGAAAAAGTGAGAAATATAACTTTTAAGACCCAATAAAAACCACTTAATCTTAATAATAAAGCATACCTAAATGTTTTTGCTTACTTGAAGCTTAGAATATAGGTATTGGTAAAAATATGACATGTCATAGGAATCCGCCCCTTAGTTATTAGTAACATTTGTCGTATAATATTCAAATTTGCATTGCATAAGTTCCAATAATATAGATCATCGATACAATTCGAAGATTTGCATCTGACTACACAGGATTCGAAGTAATGATGTTTCTACTACTTATTTATTCGTGTGCATAGCCTACGGTTTTCTGCCCGAAGATGTAACCCGTGATTATAGCAATCCGAAAAGTTTACAATTATACTGTAATAATAGTAATACTACTAATACTACTACTACTACTACTACTACTACTACTACTACTACTAACTACTAATAATAATAATAATAATAATAAAAATAATAATAATAATAATAATAATAATAAACTCCATGGCGCGACAGTCTTAGAAGGCCCTTGGCCTTCAGTCGAGTGCCTCGTCTCCCGTCCAACATGTGTTAATCCAGAGGCGTAAGATCATCTGGCCAGTATAGGGGTGACATAATGGCCAGTATGAACGGATACCGCAGCCGTTATAGCTAAGTTTTCTCAACGTACTACTTATTGTAGATACCCCGAATTCCTTACGATGCTGAGTGGGGACCGGTTCCATACTGGCCGAAATCCCATGAGAAAATATTCTCCCAATTAGGTCTCGGACCAGCGGAAATGCGTAATACTGCACCATGGGGTGATGCCTAAACCGCTCGGCTAAGTCGTGGGACTGATGATAACTAACTAACTCACTGGCACTATCGAACCCGTAGTTCATGGCCGCGCGGACATAAGTTCGCCATACATCTCTATCCTGAGCTAATGTTTTCCAATCTTTCCCTGTATAATCTACTTCCCTCAAATCATAGTTAATGTTATTCTCCCACCTCATTCTTGGTCTACCAAGTGGGCGTTTTCCCTCTGGTTTTTCTACAAGTAGCTTTCATGCACGTCTTTCATTCCCCAATCGTGCCACATGCCCTGCCAATCGCAGTCTACGAGACTTAACTGTTCTTATTACATCTGGCTTCCTTTAAAGACCATACAGTTCACTGTTATGTAGTCTTCTCCATTCACCTGTCTGTTTCACATCTCTCTTTGGTCTAAAAAAACTGATGATAATAATGTTATAATAATGATAATCGGTATTATCATTATCGAAGAATTGCTTCAGGATTATTTTCTCAATTAAATGATCTACATATAGGACCTGTCCACCGCTGTGGTCTCGAGGTAACGTGCTGCCTTGTCACGCAACGGGCCCGGGTTCGATTCCCGATCGGGAAAGGCTCCTGGGTGAGGTTCTTTTCGGGGTTTTTCCTCACCTGTAAGACAAATGTCAGGAAGCTTAGGGCCCAAACGTTGCCGAAAATCATCCGGCCATCATTATCATCCTTATCATCATCATCCTTCACCGGTGTGGAAAGCAACGGGAAGCTACCACACCTATAATCTCCTAATAAAGCTGCAAAGCATAGCATGAAAATGCTATGATTGCCTTGAAAGACCTGCCCTCGGGCAGAATTACTATGGATGGATGGATGGATGGATATAGGACCTAAGATCTAAATACATAGGCATACTATTTGATGACACTCATTACATACCAATTTAGCCTACATGTTAGCGTCATGATTCAAATATGGGCGTGATGTAACCAAAATATTTTGTTCAGAGACATTCAATTTTAGGTTTGAGGTTATATAATTTGCTTAAACCTACAATAAGTTATCCATGACTTTACTTCCCTTCCGATGGAACTTACACCTAGAATTTCTAAGTTCGTTCTTAAAAAAAACTATCAACCATATAGGATTTTAACACGCTATATTCAGATCCCAAGATGAGCGTGGTAGCTATTAGGCCTCAGCTTAAAATAAAGAAATAAAACAACGCATTGTTGTAGTGGTAACAGCACTGGGCTCTCACGCAGCACGTTCGAGTTCGATTACTGATCAAATTAAATTTAATTGTTGGGGTATTAACTGGAAACCAAATTCCAGGAGAAATTCAGACTGTAATTTCCTTGAAAAACCATTGATCTCATTAACATCAGTAGTCATATTCTTGCAAATTAAGTAAAGTAAATAGAGCCATTCAGAAAAATAGAACTATGTCATCAGATATGCCATCAAAAGCTTCGGGCAGTGTTTAAGTGAGAGTTAAAATGCCTCAAACTACATAGGTAACACATAACAATGATCGTTTGTTTGTTTGTACTTTATGCGCGGCCATACCGTTGATCCGATTGTGATCGGGCTTCTTGCAAAATGTCCAGGATATTCCCGGGATCAACATAGGCTATAAGAGAGTTGTGATACTCTACTCCTACACCCTTAAAAATCGCCCTTTGTAGTGGAAAACATGAAAAAAGTAGATATTTGGATGCTTAAATGGCTTACGCTGCCTAAACCATAACACACAAAATTAATGTGCACAGAATTGAATATCTCGAAAAGCTCTACAAAAAAGTCCGCGACGGCATATGTTTTTCTTTTAAGGATAACTCACAATAAACCATTTTTGTCTTTCATTCATTGATGCCAAGAAGATCGAGACAAGTACGTAGATTCTTGTGCAAGCTTAGCAGCACACATGGCAGGTATTATTTATACGGACAACTCACAATAACGAATTTTATCTTTTGGTTCATTTATGCCAAGAAGATCGAGATAAGTAGATTCCCGGGCAACACCTGGTAATCAGCACGGGGAATCTTAAAATAATTACGATATACATTTATAATTATTTTTCATTTTACGTATGCAACTAATCATAAGAAGTGCATTGATTTTTGTCTTTCAGCTCATTTGTGCCAAGAAGGTCGGGATGAGTATATTCCCGGACAACGTCGGGTAATCAGCATGGGGTAGGCCTATCTATAAAACATATAAATTTATAATTAATTTTCCTTTCACTTATTCAACTAAACATAAAAGCACATTCATTTTCATTTATTTAGGCGTAGCAGCGCACGCCGGGTATTAGCTAATATATATATAAATCGTCTGCTTAGACCCAGGTTGTTCTATTACCATTTTTTTTTTTCCAGCAGAGCTCCATTAAGTTTTGAATACTATACAATTAACAATAAGAGCACCGATTATTTTCTGAATACAAAATGTACATAATGTTGTGTATGAAACTGAAATAGGAGAGAAGTTAGAAATCGTGGATACAAAAGTTTTTTTTCTTAAAGTGGAGCATATGATAGTTTATTTTATTATTAAGTTCTATCTCCTCCGTAATAGTATATTACGATGCGAGGTTGGGAAGTGGTTTTTACAGAATTGAGGAAAATTATTGAAAACCGAGCGATAATTTCCGAGATTCTGAAAAACACTTCACAAACGTGTGTTGTACATTATTTTTTGCGCGATGGTGTTTTCAAAACAATAAATAATAGTAAAATAATAACATCTTTGTCGGAAATATTTACGGTCATTATAAACAATTGACTAACGTTAACAGTGTGGGCAATGTTTATTAGTTGAAACAACAGGAGGCCTTGAGACCAATTACTGATAATATGACCGCAAGTTCGTATTTATTGTATTATATTGTTTCAAATAAAGTTCAGTTCATTTAAAAATGTCAGTGATTTGTTTCATATAATGTATATTAATACTACGTTTTGGATATTTTTTGTATATGCATCGTACTTAGTATACATAGAGGGCAGTGGTTTTACTTCCCGCACGTGGGTGTAAATGTAATATTACAGTATAGTTATTTAGGTTGGCAATCCCGAAATGTAGGAAGCTGAACTTTCAATCATGGTACGACAAAACACACTATCGCGCAAAAATTATATTTCATTAGGCCTATGCATATTGTTTATTATATTGGCAGGACAAGCAGAAACTTTAATGCAAGAGTTAAGGAACATCTAAAAGATTTCATGTACGCGGGTGGTAAATCAAGCTATGTCAAACATCTCATTAACGCCGGTCACCAAATGAACACAATAGAAAATATTGTCACGATAATTCACAGAGAAAACATTCCAGCAAAGATAAATATATTTTGAAGACCTTGAAATTGTAAAAGAAGTAAACAACACTTGACTACTTAATGAGAACGCACCCCAGTCAAACAACCCATTATACGAGATCGTCAAAAACAAGTCAGTTGCTGCTATAGACACTTTTAGCCTACATCGTCGTAAACAACAACTAGTAGCAAAAGCTCATCCTGCTGATGATGGAAGTTAACTTCCGAAAGACCTCCGGATAACATTTTAAAAATATAATATTTTAACATTCAGAGTTTATATATAGAAACCAATATTTTAACATTCAGAGTTTATATATAGAAACACATTTTAAAATAGACTGCGGAGATTAAATTAGTAAACAAAACATAGAAATAAACCAGGGAGTAGGCAAGGGTGACTATTGTCACCAGTATTATTTAATTTATACTTGGACCATGTCATAAATGAATGGCAAGAACAAATTAATATAAATAGTGTACTGACAACTCTGCTTTTTGCAGACGATCAAGTAATAATGACAGCATCAGAAAATGATTTACAACAATTCCATTATACTTTAAATAATATCTCTCTAAAATACAATTTAAGAATATATACATCTAAAACAAAAATATTAGCTCTGAAAGGAAAATGTGCAATAAGAACAAAAATAATGATAAACAATGTAATTATAAACCAAGTTCAGAATTTTAATTATTTGGGATGTCATTTAGGCCATGACAGAAATTTAGAATGAAACGCACTTTATTGAAAAAGACTAGAAAATAAACTATTTTGAAGTTTTACAAAGTATTGGCAGTTCCACCTCTTATCTATGGATGTGAAACCTGAACATTAACAAAGGCAGATAGTAAACAAATAGAGGCTGCTGAAATGAAGATGTTGAGAGCAATAGTAGGATACCAAAGGCCCGATAAAAAGAAAAACGAAGATATAAGAACAGAACTTAATATATTTAATCTCTGTGAAAGAATAAAATATTATCAAAATGCTTATCTTCAGCACGTATTACGAATGAATGAACAGCGCATACCAAGAAGAATGTATAATTATAAACCAAAGGGAGAAGAATGTTGGGAAGACCATTGAAGAGATGGAAGGACCATTAAGACCTATAATGAGATCGGAACAGGCCATTGGGCTTAATCCTTGTTGTTGATGATGATGATGACATAGTTGAGGACAACGGCACCTGCCAAAAAGGTACATATATTAAGTTTTTATCTTATGACTATTCACCTCAACGGAATTTGACACGAATTTCATTAGTATCTATTATTATTATTATTATTATTATTATTATTATTATTATTATAATAATCGGCCGCGGTGGACTAGTAGTTATGCTCCTTGCCTCTGGTCCCGAGGGTCGCGGGTTCAAACCCGGCCGGGGTCGATGGATTTTTTAGGACGGAAAAATCCAAGGAGCAAGTCCTCCCGGGAGGGACTTCAAGTCTTGGGTCCCGAGTCTGAAGATTTTCAGGCTCGTAAAAAATCCTTAAGCCTGAATGAAAAGGCCTCTAAGCAAAATTTAACCGAAATTTTCCCGTCCTAGTACTACCTTGGTTTCCTAGATGTATGAGGCGGAACGCTGACCACGGACCACTCAAATGACATCTATACGAAAACAAGTGTAACTAAATTAGTATGGTTCAAATTCTTCCATGTAGGGGGAGAGCGCCAAAATCTCTGTAAAGGGAAAACATGGGCTTACAATACAATTTATTATTATTATTATTATTATTATTATTATTAGTATTATTATTATTATTATTATTATTATTATTATTATTATTATTATTATTGAGGACCCATTCAGTGGAATCCGGAAAGAAATAATCTCTAAGTTAAATTTAAAGTAGCCTTATTATCCGTTCATCACTCCAGATGTCCTGGCAATGAAAGGGCATTCAAATCGGTAGTCAAATATGTTTAAGGTATCTAAGGTGAGAGTGAACGCCGGACTACACAGAGTAAACAAAGTAATAGCCATCATTTACAGTAAATTCGCGATAAGGCCATTGTAGTTAAAAGTGACAGTAAATAAATAAAAACACATTAAAATGGCCCGATATTTTTTTAAAAAAAGCTAGACTAGGGCTGCTATAAAATAGGAGTTAATGGTGCTCATTGTTTTGAAGCCTCGTTACAAGGAGAAATAATTTTAAAGCTAGGTTGCCAAGCGTCTCTTGACAAGATGCCTGACGCATTGCGATTGTGTTTTGTCTTCTCTGCGGTGCCGCATCCCCTGGGAGGCGGTCGTATTCTTAGCAGAGACACCTTCAAATAGTAATATTTCTCTTCAGGGCGCAGGGGATTCGCTTATAGAGAGCAACATGGACCTAAGTAACTTTTGTTTCATACACATATAGTGCTGTTAACTTTCTAATAATTATAATAATAAAACAATCAGTAAATGTAGGCATGACGAATCCAATAAGAAATTTTACAAATTCTAGGGACAATATATTCTAGAGAATGAAAGACGTACATGGAAGCTTGTTGTAGGAAAACCAGAGGCAAAATGCCCAGTTGGTACACCAAGAATGAGGTGGGAGAATGACATTAACTATGATTTCAGGGTAGTAGATTATACAGGGAATGATTGGAAAACATTAGATCAGGATAGGGATGTATGGAGAGCTTATGTCCGCGCGGCCATGAACCTACGGGTTCGATAGTGCCAATGAGTTAGTTAGTTAGGGACGATATAGTAGTTATTAAAATCTCTATAAAACAGGATAAAAATCCGATAGCGTTGGTTAACATAGTAACACGTTTTTCCTATATAAAGGGAGTATGAACCCATTAGCTTGATTTAGCTTACTTTTCCTCTATAATTACGTTTTAGTGTATGATGCACGGGAATTTTTTATATTCTAGGGGATAGTTTAACTCTATTAAATTTAAATTGGAGGAGTGGATTAATTCCATTTATATTTCTTAATTAATGTAGTTTACATAAAACATTACATTTTCATTGTAAAAATATTGATCTTCAATCATAAATTTATTTAAGGATTCTATAATCACCATAGTATCTTCAATACTAAGCTCTTTTTAAGACAAGAAATAAATTAACTGAGAGATAGTGTGCTTTTCTGATGAGTCGAATGTTATTTATATTATTCATATTCATATTCGAAAGTTGCATAAAAATGCAATTTTGCTGTGAGAAAGACCATCGAACCCTAAAATTTGGCAGTAATCCTGATTTTACTCGGTTGATTTCTCATAAAATCGTAATTAAAAAGCAGCTCCGATAATGTAATGGATCTACTATAAACGGCAGTTTTGTTTTAAAAAGTATCCTGCCCTGGCAATAGAGAGCAATAATGACGAAAATGAAATAAATAAAATAAACTTCTGCGATGAGCATTTTAAGGAAAATTACACAAAAACCATTAAGAAATAAGTAAGAAACAAAAATCCTATGAAGGAATGTGAAATATTGTCTATAAATATTTGAACAATTATTGAAAATTAGAAAAATCAGAAATACAATCATCAGACAACAAATGAAAGTCCAAAATTCAATATTTGATTTTGTGAGATACAGACAAGTAGAATGGTATGGCCATATACGTAGGAACCCAGAGAAAAGAATACCCAGACAAGCTTTGAAATGGATTCCACCTGGGAAAGGAAAGAGAGGGCGACCTAGATTTAAATGGATGGATGATGTAAGAAGAGGTATGAGGAAGCTAGGTCTGGAAGAATTGGAATGAGAAGATGGAGAAGAGTGGAGAAAGGTGAAAAATTTTGAAAAGCTTTGCGCACAGGAGGATGTTTTATTACATTGTAAACCTGTTTATAAATAAAAATCAAAAGATTAAATGGTCACTGTAAAGGGAACATATACTCCTTAATAGTGAAAATGAAAAGGACATTGATGCCAATTTTAAGGAGAGCTAATGACAACTTGGTAAAACTCAAAATAGTTATTAGAAGGTACCCTTGATACATTCAGTGTCTTCCAAAAAAAAAAATCTTCCCATTTCAAATTTTTAAATAAATCAGATCAGTAATGACTTCAAACACTCTAGATATTGTATACCTCTTCCGAGCTAAGTTCCAATTGTAATATAAACAAACCAGATGTATATATGGCTGCATTTTCATTGGTAGAATAATTGTTTTAACTTTGAGTGTGTAAGAAAATTTAGTTCTCTCTCTAACACTCGAAAAAAAAAGGAAATAAAAAATAATAAAAACATATTTTCTAGCACAGTTATATGGGTGAGTCTTAAAATATATCATTACAATTTTAATAAATTAAATACCACTGTTATATTATTATGCGTGTATATACAATACAGAATACGTTGGGATTTCTATTATTTCATAAAGGCCGATTTCTGTAGAATTTTAAAGGCGTAGAGAAACAATTATTTTGAATGTTTTCAAACAGTTTAGTGGAAAATATCCTAAGTCAGTACAAGCATGGGAAATTCGGGAACTTCAATGCGGATCTAAGCTTACTTTTCAGAGAGGCACTGGGTTCGATACACTACTTTATGAATTTACGAAGACTGTTGTCATACCATTTAATGCAGTACAGTATTTGTGTACTCTTCTGTTCACATCTCATAGTCATTCGTGCGCTCTGTAGGTTGTTTTCATTTCAGTACGGTATCTTCAATGCATTCTAGATGTCCACTACAGCATTACTTTGAAGATTTGTGATTTATGTGAAATGGTATACACGTTGTCAGAACTTCGAGCCATGCATTTCATGTATGGTAAAGCAAATGATAACGCACGCGAAGCTCAACGCCTGTACGGCGCACAATATCCGAACAGACGTCAACCACATCCTCGAACGTTTCAAAACGTTCACCACCGACTTGGAGAGACAGGTTCCTTGCGTTCATGGCATTATGTAGGCCGGGCACATACGATTCGAACAGTCGCTATGGAAAAGGAAGTTCTTGCTCCACGAGGAAGAACATGCCTGCATTTAATGTGATGGTAAGCATTTTGAACATCTAGTGTTGTAAAACCAAATTGGTGAATAAATTTACATTTGCTTAAGTATGTGCACAAAATATTTTCTTGTCCATCCAGACATTCCAGAGCATGTACTGACCCAGGATTACTTTCCACACCGTAAGTTACTAATCAAAAGTTGTTATATTTCGACCCCTCTATAAGCTCCTGAAATTTCTGCCCAACCCTTTGAATCACTCTGTATATATACCTACCTACCTATAAATAAAATGGCCGATCGAAAACAAAATGGAAGGAAACAATGATATGGGACGAATTAAGCTATTAGCGTAAAGAAAAGAAAAAGATGAGAAATTCTGACTATACCATATACCTACATTTTTCTTTGAATGCAAGGTCTGCAATGAGATTATTGTAAATTGCAGACTAAGCCAGCATGGAAATAAATTAGTACGTAGAAGAGATGAACTCGGAATTACGAATTTTTTATGACTTAACTTGAATTGTAGCAACAATTCTTTGAGATTTAATCCAGAGCCCTGTACAATAATTTATGTAAGAAAGCTGAAATAGTGATAACAGCGAGATATGTTTGAAACAGTGCTTTAAAAGTAATGAGGCATATAAAATGTATCTGTTCATATTAAAAACCAATAATTAATTATCACACACATTCTCTAAAATACAATCTGTGAAAAAAAAACCAATATGGAGTTGGATATCTATCATCGTTCCAGGAAACTACAGTCTCTATTTCCAACTCTAATTTTCGGATGACAATTTGCTCTTGTTAGTTTCACCATAACACAGTGTCCACAGATTTCCCGGTAATATTACAATTCATTATTGTAGAAGACCAATGACATAGACAACGAGTTAAGTTTAGATTCAGTTGCAATTCAATGTGTGTCCCTAAAGTTGTCCTCAGGTTGACAAAACAATATTATTTTATTTATTTTCATACATGTTTCAGAATATTACAAAATCTATAGTTCGCATTCCTTAAGGTAGGAAAGAAGATTACGAATATTTGAGAATAAGTTCTTAGGAAAATTGTTGGGCCAAAAAGAGATGAACAGACATGTGAATGGAGAAAACTACATAATAGTGAGCTATATATGTATAGGAAGCCAGATATAATAAGAACAGTTAAGTCTCGTAGACTGTGATGGACAGGACAAGTGGCACGAATGGGGAATGGAAGAGATGTATAGAAGCTTCTTGTAGGAAAACCAGAGTGAAAACGCCCAATTGGTAAACCAGGAATTAGATGGGAGAATAACATTATCCATGATTTGAGGGAAGTAGATTATACAGGGGATGATTGGAAAACATTAGCTCAGGATAGGGATGTATGGAGAGCTTATGTCCGCGCGGCCATGAACCTACCGATTGATAGAGCCAGTGAGTTAGTTAGTTTGCATTCCTTCAATTATAATTATTCGTCTGCGAAATGTATAGAAATCTTAAACAGGAGTTTATATCCAAAGGGAAAAGTAAATCCGATATTGTATATCAGGAAATCATGGTGGCCAGGCGATTAGCCATCTCACAGGGTAATGTGTACAAAAAATTGCCGGACACCATTAGAACACGTACTGAAAAAAAAAAAATTAACTGACATACACATTTAAGTAATACCTTAGTTTCCTACTGATGCGATATGCTGGTCACATGTCACTCAAGACATCTGTAGAGAAATAAGCATAATTAAAATATATTGGTCAAGTAACTCCAAAAGGGAAGAGCAGGCCCGACTTTGGCTGTAAAATCCATTGAAGGAAGAATTAGAACAATATAGAGGTACGAGGTACTCGTAATCAATATTATAAGAATAACACGGCTGGCTGCAACTCCTACATCTGCAAATCCTTTGAATAACGACTTTATTTCTAACGGCTGCCTCGAAATTAAACTTATACATCGTTGACCGTATCATTACTTAAACCTATCAACATCATTCTGTTGAAAATTCGTTATATATTTCATTACAATGGTAATCTCCTTCCTTTCACATTTACCGGACAAATGTCGCTGAAACTGAAACTGAGGGGATGATGGCTCATTCCGCATACCACCACACACTTTCTTCTAGAAAATTCATAATTGTCGTTCATTTCAATTACACAGTAGTATATTATGATGCAAGGTTGGGAAGTGGTTTTTATACAGAAGCGAGCAAAATGTTTAAAACCGACCAATAGCGAGGTTTTTAATTTCCGAAATTCTGTAAAACACTTCGCAAGCGTGCGTTGTACATTATTTTTTGCGCGATGGCGTTTTCAAAAAAATAAATAATAGTAAAATAATAACATCTTTGTTGGAAATATTTGCGTTCATTATAGACAACTGACTAACGTTAACAGTATGGGCAATGTCTATTAGTTGAAACTACAGAAGACCGTGACACCAATCAGGCATAAAATGGCGGCAAGTACGTATTTATTGTTTCGTATAAAGTAGGCCTCTATTAACACTAGCTTTTGGATATTTTTTGTATATACATTGTACGTAGTAAGTGGTTTTACTTCCCACACGTGGTTTGTAATATGTAATATTACAGTATAGTTATTTAGGTTGGCAGCTCCGAAATGTAGGAAGTTGAACTTTCAGGTCGTCATTGCTGTAAGTAGTCAAAAAGCACTATCGCGCAAAAAGAAAGTAGACAAAACTTGAAAATTTGTACAACATCTAAAAGAATTTGTTGTATTTAGAATCTTCTAACCTCTCAAGTTTTATTCGGATGCTGTAAACCACAGTTTTTCTTTTATTTATTTTTTTTAGGACTGGAACATATTTTACTATTTCGTTTAAAATAAAGGTGTCAGCTACAGTTCGGCCATATACATCTCAAATAGTTTCTAAAATTTAATTTTAACTCTTATATATAAGATAAATAAGCATTTAAACAAATTTAGATTATACGCAGGTAACTTTACATATTCTGCAAATGCAAAGCTTTCAAAATATGATTGATTAGTTCCTAATACAGTAGTTTATTTTCAACCACCGCTAATTAACATTCGAAGCCATAAAATACAATTCCACACTTCTATTTTATTTTAACTTTGGATTATGAGTATCAAAACGCAAACAATTTTAAGAACTGATTAAAATATTTTTAGCTGAGACCTTGAATTCACTACTCAAATTGTTTGCATTTATCTGTAATAGGTAAATTGATTCGGTTTTATTCGTTTACACACTTTATATCCTCTGCTGTCATGACGAATAACCTTTCCTATTTGGTCACATGTTTGAATTTGTCATGAGTATACTAACTCATTCACTGGCACTATCGAACTCGTAGGTTCATGGCCGCGCGGACATAAGCTCTTTAAACATCCCTATCCTGAGCTAATGTTTTCCAATCATCCCCTGTATAATCTACTTTCCTCAAATCATGGATAATGTTATTCTCCCACATCATTTTCGGTCTACCAACTGGGCGTTTTCCCTCTGATTTTCCTACCAGAATTTTCCATGCACCTCTTCCATCCCCCCTTACGTGCCACATGTCCTGCCCATCGCAGCCTACGAGACTTAACTGTTCTTATTATATCTGGCTTCCTATACACATAATGTAGCCCACTATTATGTATTTTCCTCCATTTACCTGTCTGTTAATTTTTTTGGCCCAAACATTTTCCTAAGAACTTCATTCTCAAATACTCGTAATCTTCTTTCCTCCCTTAAAGTAAGAGTCCACGTTTCGCATCCATATAGGCCTAATATAACTGGTAGAATAATAGTTTTATATATTTTCAGTTTAACATTTTTTTTAAGAAGTTGGGACGACAAGAGTCTCTGTAATGAATAATAGCATGCATTTCCAGAACTGAGCCTATGTTTAATATATTTGTGCATCTCATTCCTATTTGTAATTACTGTTCCTAGATACTTGAAATCAGCCACTTCTTCAAAATTTCCTTCAGTTGAAATTAGTATCCATTTCCATTATATAACGCATTTCTAAATGTGAACATATATTTAGTTTTATTGATGTTTACTTCCAGTCCCATTTTTTTTAGTGTTAATAGAGTGTGTGTGGTTGGCCCTTAGTATCTCCTCGTTAACACTCAATAATACTTGGCCCTGTAATTTCATGCTTAAGAATGTACGAGTATGTTCATAATAATTACGAAGGTAATCATTACTGTAATTATTGCAGTCCGTCGATTGGAATTTACTACGAGAAGGAAATTTGGATTGTCAAGTTTACTTTCAAGACATGTTTAGGATTTTTTTAAACCCCTAAATGTAATCATGAATTGAATTAAAATAATTCATAGTAATCGCTTTTTAAATTAAATGTATTTTTAATGGACGAAATATTGAAACCATGCACAGAAATCTGATTATCAAAAAATCCGATTTTGAATCAAGCACACTACAAAGGGCACTTTCTATGAGAACTTGTGAACTAACTCTATAAGGATTATGGAATTCACAAGTTCAATGTTGCATTCAAAGATTTTACTGGCCTCTAACCCCCGTTCATATATCCAATATCCGGTTCCCGTAGTCGCCATTCTTGTTACCATCCTCCCACCTATGCCTTAAGCGTTCCTAAAGGCATTTTCTTTAAGAGATTCCCAATGACCATTTTGAAAGCATTTCTACTATAACAGATCGAGCTATATAAGAAGGATATAAGAAAAATAATTTAACCCATTTAAGTATAGATCTCGTCATTTACAAGAGTGCTTGCAGAGATAATTTATTAGAGATCTGTTTAAACGTACAGTAATAATTTTGTATCATTAGTATGCTTGGATCAATACGTGGTTATTTAGTGAAGTCGCCGTGATATATATACGACATCTTAAAGAGCCACTACACAAGGAAATATGATGAAAAGTTTTCTGCGAATTTCTCGAGACTTGAGAGGATCATTAAAATCAACCTCCGTCCTCTCGAGGACCTCATGTTATAGGAATAACATTAATATACATCACTAAACTCAATGTCGTATTAAACTTCTTTTCAACTCTAAACTTCTTATCGACCTTTCCATCGCAATGTACATATATGATAACATTTTACATACACTTGTTCATCTCTTAAAATTTATAAATGTGGGATTTCAAACCATTTAGAAATTATTTTTTAAAAAAATGCTAATTTTTCTTAATCTAAATCTAGCATATTCATATCCTAAAATTTAAAATAAATATCCTCAACTGGTGTCCAACTCAGGATCGGGTCGAGGAAAGAGATGAGATGAAGCCCATATATTTATAGAGGTCTGTGAACTACATGGGTGTACCGGTCGACCATCCCTGACGCACCGTCACAGGGGCGGATGAACGAAATTAAATTAAATGGATGAGATGAGTATGGATAAATGGTGGAATTAAATTTGTGGCAGGGGAAAACGGGAGAAATCCCCGGGAAAAACCTGCCCAAGCTTCGTTTCGTCCACCACGAAACCCACATGGAGTGACCGAGATTCGATTTCGGGACCCCAGCGATGAGAGGCGAGAGTCTAACCGCTTACGCCACGGAGCCGCCTCACATTCATATCTAAAATTGAAAATGTCTTATTTTATGCTGAAATCACGTAAGTCGTAACGAATGTCATTATGACGTCAAACTAAAATCCAACATTAAATACTTGTCACTTCACTTTGACCATATTTGAGGGACTGGTACAGTTTTCTCCCGAATAAATAATATTCGTTTTTCAGTTCTTACACCCTCATTAAATTCACTTCTTACAAGAAGTACAATTGTAGGATGAATTGGAACACGATGAATAGTTTCATGGTCGCACGGACATGTCCTGAGATAATATTTTCCAATCCTTTCCTGTATAATTCACCTCATGATTAATGTTGTTCTCCCACCTCATTTGTTGCCTACCTGTTAGGCGTTTTCCCTCTGCTTTTCCTACTTAACGTCTCTATGTCCCTCTTTCATTCCAAAATTCATACCATATGTTCTGCCCATCGCATTCTATGAGACTTGTTTTTATTATGCAGGCTTATTATAAATATCATGTAGCTCATTTTTATATTTTTTTTTATTCGTCTGCTGGTCGTCTCTCTTCCAAAACTTTTTGCTATACACTTTAATCTCAAATATTAATAATATTTTCTCCTCTCTTAAAGTAAAGTTTTGCTGCACACTTGACACTTCTTTAAGTCACACTTATACAATTACTTGTTAAATAATTAATTTTTCTCCAAAAAATAAATTATTATGTGTCATTAGCAGTATTTTTTATTCATTTTTCTATCTTGTAGATTTTATATTTCACTCGTTAAATTTAGAATAAATAAAAAAGGATTGTATATAATAATTATAATGTAGATATGCCATGTAATAATTTTGTTTATTGGAATTTAGATATAAGGCTGTAAGGAAACGAAGACCATGGCTTTTAGAGAAAGAGATCCAGTGAGATCCAAGATTATTTTAGAAAATCAAAGTATAGAACAGGTGTCTAGTTTCAAATATTTGGGCTGTGATGTTGGCTACAATGTGGAAAGGGATATTTTACTCCAAAATAAATAAATTTCAGACGGTGTGTGGAACAATACAGAGAACATTCAAAAATAAAATTAGAAAAGAAACCAAGATAAAAATGTATAATGTTATGGTGGTTCCCACAATATTGTATGAATGTGAAACTTGGGCACCAATGAAAAAACAGAAGTATAGAATACAGCCGGCGGAGATGAGGTTCCTAAGACAAGTTAAAGGATGTACAAGACTTGATAGAATAAGAAATGAGGATATAAGAGAAGAATTGAAAGTACAGCCTTTATTGGATAAGGTCACGAGTTACAGACAGAAATGGATTGATCATATGGATGGAATGAGTAAGGAGAGATATCCATTGTTAGCAAGAAATTATCAAGCAAGAGAAAGACGTGATGTTGGAAGACCTATAAGACGTTGGGCTGATGCATTATGAAGTCGGAACGGGCAATTGCCTAATCCCTGGAGTGATGATATAAGGGTATTTTTTGTATTTTTCAAAAACCTGGTTGACTAATAGACAAGCCTTTAAGGCCTTAATTTTGTCAGGTAAAATAAAGTTTATAATAATATTATTATTATTAATACCTAACTGAAAAAATTGGTTTTATATGCCTATACTCTGATTGTAACATTTTTAGAGAAGTTGGGATGACAATTGTGTCTGCAATGCATAAATAATAGCATGCGTTTCCATAGTTGAGCCTATGTTTAATTTCTTTCTACATCTCATTTCTGTTTGTAATATTGTTGTTCTCTTATTTAAATTCCTCCATTTCTTCAAAAAATGTTCTCAGTTTCTGTTAAGTGTCCATATTCATATCGACTTAAAACGAAACAAACTTACGTATGTTGGAATAATTGACATTTTATTAAGAATTCGTTTTAAAATTACGGCCTCTGCTAAGCTTCGGCCATAAATATCTCAACTCGCTCACAAAATCTCACTTTAAATCCATGTAACGTAAACAACTATTATCTCCTACAGGAACCGGAGAGCTTACGAACAGCATCGCAATTTAGTCCTATTCTGAGCCAGTTACTTTACCTACTTCCGTTTCTTTTTTCCCTCTTCCAACTCTTCTTCTTTAAATTGTTTCGGCCTTCTTCACTATTCCCTTGATGATTCCAATTTTACATCATCTTTTCAATTGTTTCATTACCATTTCTTAATATGTTCCATGCAGCTCAATTTTCCATTCTGTATTTTAGTCTCATTTCTTTTAGTACTGTATTCATAAACTTTTACTTGAAATTATTTTGGCCACTTAATTTTATGTGAAAATGAAAATAAATTCTAATTCTTGCATAGTTGTCATATAAACCCATATAAGAAACAGGTTTATACAGTTAATAAAAATTATTACTTGACATTTAAAAATAAAAATATCACAATTGGAACGGATAACTTTGAACTAATAGATCATTTTAATTTCGGATATGATCACACATGTTGACAATATGAAGAAATAATATAATAAGAACTTTCATACAAACTGCAAACAGAAGTTCTCTGTTTAGATGATATATCAAGGAGCAAATTAGTCTCACGAAGACTTAAATTACTTATATTTATATAAAAGTTTAATCAGATGCATTTCGTTAAAGGTTATGCCTGTTGAGATATGGACTCTCGCCAAAGATATTGAAAATAAATCGGACATTTATGAACGAGAGATTTTAAGAGACATATTGTATTTCATGATCCAATCACTTTTAGACTGGAAAAAATAATACAACCAAGATATTTACGATTTGCACACACACACATATTGAGATCAAAATTAAAATAAGAAGAATTCCGATGGATCAGGTATGATGTACGAGCACCCCAGAAAACATAATTAAAACAATTCAAGGGAATCTGCCAGAAAACGATCATTAGGAATACTTAGATTAAAATATTTGGATAACTTGAAAGTTGATCTTGAAGCGTTGAATATTATTAGCTGGAATAACATAAAATCGAATATGAAAATGTGTTGTAATATCGACAATTCAGAAGCTAAGAGCTTTCATAGTTTATAGTAATAATAATAATATAATAATAATAATAATAATAATAATAATAATAAGTGATCCCACAACAGGCCCGGACGCCCTTGAGGTAGTAGGAGGTTAGGCTCCCACTTTTTCTAGACAATCGGCACTTTATGTCAGCCGGGTTGTCAGCCCTGCGTGACGGCCGCCTTTACCCCCAGAACAAGCATCTGGTACTCATTTCCGTTAGAGGCTGAGTCGACCCCAGGGCCATAGTGCCGCCAGAGGGTTTGGGTCAGTTTAAAAATCCTGACCCCAACGGGACTCGAACCCTCGACCCTCCGGCTTGTAGCTCAGTGCCTTAACCACTACGCTACGGCGTGCCCCAATAATAATAATAATAATAATAATAATAATAATAATAATAATAATAGCAAAAATAACATTAATAACAACAATAATAATAACAACAAGAATGACAATGATAATAATAATAATAATAATAATAATAATAATAATAATAATAATAATAATAATAATAATAATAATAATAATAATAATAATAATACAATTCTTGAAGCACCCACGGTATTCATAAATACGTCCAATGTAGCATGACATAATGTTAGAATGTGTCCTAGTTTTACCCCTTAACTCTATGACAGCGTTACACATATAGTTATAAATGTAATTAAGTCGTGATTTATGACTTTTCCCACGAGTGCTTGGTGTTAATTGTGTTTATGTAATTCTACATACTGAAACTGTCTTATCTTTAAGACTTAATTACTCCAACTTGTTTTTAACAAACTTATATACTTGCTAATGGTAAAGTTGTGTTCCACGTAACACCTAGACTTATATGCAAACGGTCTAATTTGCGCGCAGTTCATAAATAGTTTTAGACATCACACGCAACACCTAGAGGTGGACAACACAAAGAAAAATATTAGCAATTTCGCTAACTAACTTGAAATTTGATAAAAATTATAATAATTAAGTCACATGTTACGCTTTCATTAACAAGCAATAATCTTGATCTAAGACTAACGGTACAAAATATATATTCAATATACTGAAGTTTCCGAGCTCCTATTTGCATTTTCTTATGGGTCTTGCCGACTGCTCCTCAGCTGAAAAACGAGCCAGCGAGATCTTGGAAACGCCGACACCTCTCATTTTTTCCACAAGACACACACACACACACACATATATATATATATATATATATATATATATATATATATATATATAATAGGTATTATTGCAGCCAATGGCCATGTAGAAAGAATTGTTTTCATGTCTTACAGAAGTCTGTTATCGATGTTCCTATACTTTTACACTGTAAAGGTGATATCGGTCGCAGTGAAAGTGAAATTATTTAGACTATTTAACTCATGCCCCAAATGGGAGTCAATGACCAATCACATTTCAATGATTTTTTTTATTTACAACCAATCACAGCCGTGTTTCGCCTAAAATTTACCAACTAAAGTTTATCATAATAAAGAAAGCACCTTCTTTTTAACATTCTGAATAAGTCATACCATTATTTTGCAGTGACTCTAAGAAATACGGCTATCAAACTGTATATATAGCGCATGAATGTCAACACATAGCGCATGCGGGAGTTAATATAAAAACATTTGTAGCAATTGATTATGCCACCAAAAAAAGAAACCACTGTTTGCACTTTCTTAAATGTATTTTTTTCCCAGGTAATGCATTCCAGAAAAATATAATTATCATATTTACATCATAGGACATCAAAAATGAATTAATATACAGTTTGATGTGTTTCATTTTTTCTCCACTAGAGTGCATTCTTACAATATTGCGTTCCTTTGGCAATAAATAATCTGGTTGCATTGATGAACAAAAGAAGCAAATGAAGCGTACCAATCGTTTCTCATTTGTTTTCAAACATCGCCGTTTATATTAAATAAATAAATATTTAAAAATAACTATAGTTAAGTAATGATTTGTGAGTAAAACAGCTTAATTTCATTCGTTGAATAGTGAGTCGTGTATTTATCGATAATTTGGAAATCACTCGTGGCATTAATTATGAAAATTATGTTCTATGGGCGGTGATACGAGTAATACGGATTCCAATAGATTACAAAGAAACAACAACTAATTGTCAGCTCCAGTAGTTACTCTAAAAATTATAAATTGTAATAAAAATAATACAAAAATTACATGAGTAATGGAACAAACCAAGAACAAAACTGCTGTCTCGGTAGACGCGTGGCTAGAGCGCGCGGGTGTCCCGACTGGGATCCCAATATCGTATCCTGAGAGTTCCAGAGGAGTATTGGTGGAGAGTCATATACCGGGATTTTTTCGGGATTGTCCCGTTTTCTAATTTCATCGCACCAACGCTCTCCACTTCTCTTCCCTCCCCTATCATGACATTTCGTCTTCGTTCACTTATTTTAATTTAGGAAAATTAGTCTGGCAAACCATAGGTGTTTGAATATGTGGTTGTGGTGATTCAGAAAATGGCTGTGGAATAAAAGTAGGCTATAGTAGATTACAAATTAGAAAATTGTAAGTATACATTCATGAACTTCCTCACGACTCTGAGCCTTTGTAACAACTTTGGGTATAATAGGGCAAAGAGAGGGTTGTAGCCCCTCCTTGAGGCCGTGGACCCAGCCCAGAAAACTATGATATGAATCGCATTTGAATGTCTGATGTGTCGAAATAAGGAACGCCATAACGGACTACATAACACCATAGAATAAATTTCATTTTCACATGTGTTAAAGAGGTAGATG
Organism: Diploptera punctata; assembly: GCA_030220185.1. Lineage (NCBI taxonomy): Eukaryota > Metazoa > Arthropoda > Insecta > Blattodea > Blaberidae > Diploptera > Diploptera punctata. The sequence goes on from JASPKZ010007997.1 coordinate 24,067, forward strand.
GACATCCAGCCATGAATGGACGACATGTGGTGAACATGTCGGATCCCCAGTCGTTATAGCTGTTTTCTCAATCCGGAGTATTTACATATTGTAACTAGCCAAATTCTTCTCGATGGTCAGTGGGTACCGGTCCCATAGTGATCGATAAGAAGATAAAATACCTTCCATCAATGGAACTCGAACCAACGCAAGTCCCGTATCTCTGCAACAAGGCACCATGCATTGAATCTCTCGGTTATGGGGAGGCAGGCAGGCAGGCACGCACGCACACACACACACACACACACACACATATATATATATATATATTATATATATATGAAAAGAAAAATAAATGCTTGAGTCGGGAATTGAACCCAAGTCTTTAAAATCTTTACGTGTAGCGCTCTAACCATCTGAGCTACTCAGGTATCCTAACACAAACATTTATTTTTCTTATGTAGCCTATGTAGTATTCTCAATTTACACGAGAGGTATCGGGAAGTCGTTCCAACTGCCATCTAGTGGCCATCATAACAGGTAAGCAAAAATAATATTTACCATAGCAGTCACGCTTGTATATGTAGATGTTATAACTATATTTTTGACATTTGCAATGAAGGCTAATATGATATGAAAAGAAAAATAAATGCCTGAGTCGGAATATAATGCTTATTTGCAGCAACGTCATAACTCAAAAAACATTGTTTTTCAGGAGAAGCATTTAAAGATTTGAAATCCATATACCGTTACCTGTATTTGTCACAAATATCAAATTACTGTACCAACTCATTCTATACAATAGTTTATGTTGTTCTTCCTGAATATAGAACTGAGTCTTGTCTTTCAATACCAATAACTCAAAATCGACAATTTTTTTAGTTATGACGTTGTTGCAGCAAATGAGCGATATATATATATATATATATATATATATATTTATTTATTTATTTTCTTCCCAATGTCTAAACATGCTGTCTTCACTGTAATGTCTAACAAGGTAAATAAATATCAACAATTGGATGCCGAAACCCACCTTGAAATTTCTCCAAGAGAAGCGTTGTGAGACAGGATAAAATAAGAAATGAATTCCTTTGGAGAGAAATGAATGTCACCACATCGGTTGTTAAGAGGATAGAAAATCAAACGCTTAAATGGTATGGCCATGTACAAAGAATGAAAAATGAAAGATGGCCAAAAAATATATACCAATGGTCACCCCCCGGAAGAAATAAACGTGGCAGACCAAGATGGAAATGACAAACCTACGTCAGAACTATAATGGATGATAGGAATTTGGAAGCGGGAGATTGGAATGATAGAGATAAATGGAAACTGAAGACGGCAACCTATAAATGGGGAAAGCCGAAGAAGAAGAAGAAGAAGAAGCGTTGTGACGTACAAAGGCAGTGCCCAAAAAATTATCTGCCGTTCTTAACTTAAGGTACAGAAATCGAAGCCAAAATCCAGCAATGGCAATCCACATTACGGAGCAGATGAATACACTGCTTGAGTAAGAGCGGAGTGAAGTGAAGCGGGATGCGCAGGTAGTGATGCTTATCCGAACGACCGAGTAACGAGTTGTATTATTTAGCCTAAATGAGAGATTTGGCGCTGGATTTTAGAGCCTTGAAAATCAGATTTTTTTAATACGCCCTTGGTGTATCACAACGCTTCTCTATGAGAAATTTCAAGGTAGATTTCGGCAAGCAATGGTTGACAGTTCTCTTGTAAGAAGAGAAGTAAAATTACAATATAAGCCCAATTGAATGAGTTGTTGTTGTGTTTTGACAGCCGAGTGCTTGTTCCCCAACAAGTGGGAAGGCACGTGGTTCCAGTCCGGTGTCCGGCAGTCCATCACCATCGAAAAGAGCCGGCTAAGCACCAAGGGACGATGCGTGGAGTCAGAAGGCGACAAATTCGTCGTTGTAGACGAGTAAGTATATTCTGTAATTATTCACTCCAAGAATGCTTGGCTTCTCATATTGTCTAAAATATGAATGGCTATTAAAGTATATAAGCGTAGCGTTAATCTTACACGAGTGCAATTTTGCCATTGATACAGAATTAACCATAGTTATACAAGATATCTCACTGTGGTCGAAATTATCAGATCTTAACATTCATCTAATCCACAAAAAACTATCAATTATATATAATTAGTCCACCGCTGTGGTCTCGAGGTAGCGTGCTGCCTTGTCACGCAGCGGGCCCGGGTTCGATCCCCGGTCGAGGCAGTTTTCCTCGCCTGTAAGACAAATGTCAGGAAAACTTTAAGGCCCAAACGGTCCCCGAAATCATATGGCCATCATCATCATCCTTATCATTATCATCATCATCAACCTTCACAGGTGTGGAAAGCAACGGGAAGCTACCACACCTACAATTCCCTAGTAAAGCTGCAAGCATAGCATGAAAATGCTATGATTGCAGTGAAGAACCTGCCTTCGGGCAGAATTACTATGGATGGATATATAATTAACCCTTAATTTATTTGTATTACAATATTTATATTTGTATTTGATTAAATATTGTACATTTTATTCATAAACGTATTTAAATATTAAAACAAAGAAAATTACATACTATATCCTAGGCAGAAGTCCCAGGTTCGATTTCAAGTTGGATTAATATTCGAGGTTGATATTTTCTTTTAGTTACGAATTAGCAGGAAATTCGGCCCACAACTTTTCGGCCTCTTGTAGTATTCGTAATAGTTGTAGTAGTAGTACATCTGAAATAGATATAGTAATAGAGTAGTAGTAGTAGTAGTAGTAGTAGTAGTAGCAGTAGCAGTAGCAGTAGCATCTCCTGTTATTCTTACCTACAGCATAGTCCATACTACCTCAATGAAGGAACTTCAATGTCCGATTTCGTTTTAAAACACTTTCGTCCGTTCCATCTTTTCTAGCTTCCTGTACCACATTTCTTGTTTATGGCATTCACGGTCTTCCGGCGTCAAGTACAGGGTCAAAACTATTAAATCCCTTTTTGTAATAATTTATTTCATTATGTGATGTTACTGGTTTTTTATGTGGAAATTACACTCATCAACATATCCGAACGGTTCTCAAACATCGATGACCCATAACGTCCAAACTATAAATTTTCGTACATGTAATATATTGTAGTGTAATTATTGTTACTCGTTGAACGTAAGAGAAGACCTGCCCTCGTTACACTGTAATATATGCAGTGTAAAAATCATCATTGCCTTCTTCGGAAACTATTTGAATGCTACGATTATCATAACATCAATTAAATTTACGAAAAGGCAATTTCGACTATTACACTAGTTTACGTCATTTTATATATTTCTATACATACTGTAAATATAAATACCGACGTATCAATCCTATGCCTAACTTCAGGACGAAGTATCACATTACACCAATGCTCTCTGTTTGAAACGGTTCTTCTAATCGTACAATATTGATACTGATGGTAAAACGTAAAACTAATTTGACTTCTCAGTGGTGTACCATATCAAAGAGAATGTTGGGTACTGAATCCAGATGTAATCGAATTTCCTCTCTTGAAGAGAATAAAAGAAAGACAGATTTACTGAAAGGAAAGATTGGAAATGCTTGAACTTCTCGACGTAAGATAAGGACGCCACAATTGAAAAGTTGTTTGATTCTTGTAAGTAAATCTCAGACGGTTGCTTCTGCCAATCGATGAATGCTCCAGCCAAAGATTTACATTTCGGCTTTAGCTCGGAGATTCCTCGCTGCGGTTATTTGAACGACTCCTTTATCATGAAATCTTCACTGTGCATCAACATTGTCTAGATCCACTCATAACTAAAGTTAATCATCTTCTCCATGGCCCGAAACGTCATCATGAGGTTGACATTATGTAAAATCTGTTGACATAGGCTAGTGAATGTTGGGTTCTTAAGGAGACTCACAAACAGAAAGGAAAAATAAATGTATGTCACAAAGGAGATTAAAACAATAATTAACTTTTTTTGAAAATGTCCCAGGTTATCTTTCGACATTCCTGGTGTTCTCTCCTGGTATGGCGTACTTGTAACCCACTTCTGAGGTTGGGGCGCCTGGAAGGCGGGGTTACGATGATATGACGAGTGATGATGATGATAGTGGTGCGCCAGGAGAATCCCTAATCCTAAGCTTAATCTAAGATGAAATGATTGATGATGATTGCTATGGCCATATGATTTCGGGGACCGTTTGGGCCTTAAAGTTTTCCTGACATTTGTCTTACAGATGAGGAAAAACCCCATAAAAACCTCACCCAGAAAAACTGTCCCGACCGGGGATCGAACCCGGGCCCGCTTCGTGACAAGGCAGCACGCTACCTCGAAACCACAGCAGTGGACTAATTAATTATATTAAGTATTTGAGATGAGGATGGATAGGGCATAATATACAGAATGGAAAATGACAAGTTAACTAATACACGGGAATCAATATAATTAGAACAATGGGAAGATTAGAAATTAGATGAGAGGACAATGTTGAAAATTATTTAAAATAGAAATTAAAATCAACTGGATCGTTCCCACACAAAACGTGAGATGTGAGAAGGCTAAAACAATAACAAAAATACAATGTAGTATCTCAAAAAAGAAGAAAAAGAATAAGAGGAAGAAACGAATTAACATACACCCGGGAGAAAACACAAGGAACAGGTTCTTATAGTGCGTGAGATCTAAGTATGTGATTGACAGCTTTCATGTAGGGCTATTTTGGATGCTGAACAATAACGTTTTTGTAATCCATTCAAAGGACTTACGGCTGGATGTTGATATCATCCCTGTATAATATCTTGTAGTGAGACATACCGTTTTTTTTATTTACATATATGGTACAACCCGTGTTTCACCAATGGTATATCATGGGATATTTACAGTTTTACAATTGTTCAATTATTGTTCTAGTTGTTCTTGTAGTTGACGGAAGATCCTCGTAAGAAATTTTGCAACGTTGACTGTGTTAAAGTGGAACTTCAGAATATTTGGCGGAGTAGCAATTTGTAGTATAGCTGGTCGATCTCTGGAGAACATGTTGTATTCAGTCATCAGATGGTGGGCCGTCTGCAGTGATTTTTCTGGGCAGTTGCAATAAGGTGAAGCAGTTTTATTCATTTTGTGTAGGTAGGACTTAAATAGTCCATGGTTGATGAGAAATTGTGTGGTTATATAGTTAGGCCATAGGGATAGGGACTGTCTATAGGATATGTTGGGGATGAACATTTTGGTATGGAAGGATTTGGTGTAAATTAAATTCCAGATTGTTTCATAGTATTCTTTTAAAAACTGCTTGCCTCGTGTTATAGGGATGGAGTTGTAGTCGATAGTTGTTTTGTAGCTAGCGGCTATTTTAGCCAAATAGTCAGCTCTCTCATTACCTCGAAGGCCTGCGTGACCTTTAACCCAATGGAAGTCAATCTTACTCGTCTTTTTGAGTACGATTAGCTTTTCTCTGATTTGGATCGCCAAAGGGTTGGTGAAACATACCTTTGGACATTGAAAACAAGAGACAACCAGTGAAATTTATAAATGTCAATCGCATACTTAAATCTCTCGCACTACAGATACGTACACTCGCATTTATCCATCTTTCCATCCACCCATCCATCTAAGTATAGCTTAATGTTTCCTCTTCATTGTTTGACCCTCCCTCTTTGGGTAAAATGATGAACCTCTTTCCTTTTGTAGGGCTAGTATGCCCCACGTGACTAATAAGTCAGTTGCTGAGGAAATCCATTATAGGCAGATAGTATATAAATCACTTAAGGAAACTTTTTTTTTTGTCGGGCAGAGTTGTTTGTGCATGGATTATTATCGTTAAGTGAGATGCTGTAAGGTAGTTAAGACAACTTCTCTCCGTTAGGTTCTAGTACTTTTCGAGTACGCAAAGCGGGCCTTGATACTTGATAAATGTGTGGTTTTCGGACTTAGTGAGAGACTCGTAGCTCGGGATGAGATTTAACACTCTTAGGCCTATATGTTTTGTCTCTCTCATTTAGGTTACTTTTACGAAATGAATGTAGATGAAACTTACGTGAAGAATTAAGAAATATAAATATTCTATTACAATAATTCTAACATTTACCTTTTTCGTATACTCGTTCTGCTTATTTACCTATAAATAATTACAAAAATGTATCCAGTAAAAATAATACGAAATTATATTCCAGGAGAACGACAGGTTTTTTTAAAAATATATTTCATTTAGCGTGATGTTTTATATACTGTTATATTTATAACCACTATGTTGCCTGCTACACCGAATTTATGCTCTTATTATTTTTAGAATGCTTCTTTTTTTGGACTTAACAATGCTATCTCATAACATAACCATATATTACAGCTAGATCCAGAGTTGTTTTACCCACTGTATTATGTATCACATTAAATACATGTACACAAGATAGTCCACAAATATGAGTAGATGTTCCATACATTTACATATTCCACAAATATGAAATTTTTAATTAATTCTTATAATTGTTTAGATTCATATTTTTCGATGCAAATATTCTTAAATACTGGTATTCTTCACAAAATAGAACAATTCATATTTTATATTAATTAATTAACTATTAATTTAAGAATAGTATTTCAGGTTCTAAAAGCACTACAATTCTTATTGAAGAAATTTTAGGTTCTAGAATTGAATATGACTGCTAAAATAAGTGGCACGGCCTCTAGGAGTTACAAGATATCGAAGTGGAGTACATTACGATATATAGTTTTAAACTATGATGTTTAATTGGTAAAAGGGCAACCGCTGAAAAGTGGAAAGACCCTCAATCGGATGTTTAATTATTCTTCTTCTTCTTCTTCTTCACTTCACGGACTAGGCAAAATGACTGTTCCGCCTCACAGTTGTTCTGTCCATCTTTTTACTGACCTTCCTACATTCCTTGATCCTCTTGGCTTGTAGTTATATGCTGCTTTTGGTAATCTTGTTACATTCATTCTTTCTACATGTCTAGACCATTTTTCTCTATATCCTTTGATTTTATCATTTCATGGATATATATATTTAAATCTGTTCTTATATCTTCATTCTTTAACTGATCCATTCTTGTGCAGCCTTTTGTTCTTCTAAGGAAGTTCATTTCTACGCTTTGTATTCTACTTTGTAAATTTTTGGTCATTACCCAAGTTTCACTTCCATACAGTAATGCAGGAACTGCCAATGTTTTATAAAACTTTAATCTAGTATCTCTTCTTGTTTTGTTATTTCATGTTTTATGTATAGTTCCACATATTTGAAATCTTGACAATTTCACATTTACGTCTCTTTCAGTTTTTGTGTTTATAGTAAAATTGCAACCCTAATAATTACAATGTGTTACTTGTTCCAGAGGTATAGTCTATTATGATTTTTGATCTTATATGTTCACTTCCCCAAAATGCCATTATTTTTCGTTGTTTTCTTTGATATTTTAAAATGGCCCATTCTTATACCTACATTAACATTACTTTTCCAATTTTTGATGAAGTCATTAATATATAAATTAAAAAGGTAGGGGATAAACTACACCCTTGTCTTACACCTCTATTTATTAAAATTGGTTCGGTCTTTGACGTGCCTATATTTATTATAATTTGAGATTTTTCATATAAACTTTGTATCACATAAATTAATTTTGCGGGGTAGCCATGTATTTCCATAATTTTCCATGACTTATTTCTATCCTCACGATCGAATACCTTCTCAAAATCAATAAAAGCAACATGCGTCTGTAGGTTATGTTCTCTCCTTTTTTCAAATATTTGCTGTAATATGAATACATTATTTGTTGTTGATCGCCCCGTTCTAAAGCCACTTTGTTCTTCTCCTAGTATTGCTTCTGATATTATTTTAAGTCTTTTAGCCTATTCATAATCCTTGCATAGATTTTATAAATTGAATTAAGTAGGCTAATTCCTCTATAATTTTTGCATTCTCTTCTATCTCCTTTTTTAAACAATGATACGACTTCAGCTATATTCCAACTTTCTGGTATTCTACAGTTTCTCCAAATGCAATATTCTCCAATATAAAAATGTTCCACCATATTTTAGAAGCTCCATATTTATCTGATCAGGACCAGCTGCTTTTCTATTTTTGGTTTCTTTTAAGGATTCTTGAAGTTCATCAAATGTAATCATATCAATTTGAATTTCTCCTTTTTCATTATCTGAATACAATTCTTGTTTTTCTTCATCTTCTTCTTTTTCTTCTTTACACCACAAATGTTTAATAAGGAGATTATTTAACAAGGACACTGACATTATTATAGGATTATTATTATCACCTGATATTCAAGTATTCGTAATTGCAATGGAAATACTTTTTTTTAAAGAAATTCTAAATTTAAATGCAATTTTTGTGTATGATGATATATGCCGAACAAGAACATAATATTGTTTATATCTTACATAAACTTAACTTCATACTTTGCAAGCCAATATGTATGTACGTATGTACGTTTGTACGTATGTACGTATATACGCATGTACGCATGTAAGCATGTACGCATGTACGTATATACGTATGTATACATACATACATACATAGGCCTACATACATACATACATACATACATACATACATACATACATACATACATACATACATACATACATACATATATACATACATACATTACATACATACATACATACATACATACATACATACGTACGTAGGTATGCCTATATACATATAAATTACACTTTCTACCTTAACGCAGGCCTATATATAAAGGCATTTAATTTATATAATTGTATTCATAATTTAAATTACTACTTTTTAATACCGATTTTCACTATTGATTAATATTCCTTACAAATCCTTGAGTATTAGGCCTATATATTTTACACACTCAATAATAGCTGCGTATGCCTTTTACAAAGTGGTGTAAAGAATCATATAATCACGAACTTTTCGCATTCAAAATTAATTAAAGACCAGAAAATAAATAAGCTTAAAATCTAAAGCAGATTGTGTTATATCAACAAAAGGGTGAAATATAAAGAAAGTGATAACTGCCTGATTACATACATTCTATTATTATGATTACTTTCCCTTCCTCTAATTCACACACACACACAGAATATATATATATATATATATATATATATATATTGTGTTTATAAACATGCACCTGCTGCTTGTGAGTGCGGACAGAACATATGCATAAGGCGTAGAAGAACTTACAAGCCGTGATTTTATGTGAAAGTTTAGAAGCCGCTCATAAGAGATATCCAGTACACAACAATGCATTTTCAACCAGAAACTAACCAGGTACACAATTATATGCATAGTATGCAATATATCAGAACTGCCACCGAAGAAGATAGAAAATTACATCAAAAACAAGTCTGATTCAAAGTAGGTACTTAAAAATCCCTATTCTGTCGAGAATCAAATCCAGTCCGCTATAGTGGAAGGTAGAGAGTAGAGACACTATGACGATGAAGAGATCTCAAATATCACATTCATAATTACATAGTTATGATTATGGGAATATATTGTGGAATTTGTTGTTGCTATGCATTGTAATATGTTGTTCTTAAGAATTGTGTATTTTTGTCTTTGCAGGAAGGCAGGATGCTTCCGATGTGTTGTGATTCACGAAAAACACGCCAACGTTTTGCAGTACAAGGAAAGTAAGTATTTGACTTATTTTCTTTACGTTTCATGTCCTAATTAGACTAACAACTTCCAGTAGTAATAATAAAAAATTCCTGCATTTTTATAAGTTACTTTATAAAAAATGCTCAAATTCCTTTTCTTTCATGATCCCAGTGACAATATCTGTTCGAAGTATCGTCAAATAGGAATCATTCTGTATTAACTAAACATTATATAAATCGATATTTAGTGTGTACAGTAGTAGAGTAAGAGTGATCGAAGAGAATAGTCTCTTTTTTTAAGGTGCAGAACTAAAAAAAAAATAATACAACAGCTGTAATACGTGTAGTTCATTTTGGGGCATGAAATGAAGCAAAATAAACACATTTTTATACCTGTTCGTGATATTAGCACATTTCTTCCCCTTAATATATTCTTTTTGATGATTCAGCGCCTTTTCCCTTGTTTTCTCAGCGTTTTTATAAATATTGCACAGAAAAATATACATTTTTACCCTTCTTTAACGACTTTTTTTTTAAATATCGTTTAATGAAAAGTCAACAATGAATATAATAAATCGAATATAATTAATGTAAACCATCGCTTTTATCGTACTCCCTCTCCGACTGCTTACAAGATAAGCTCCATGTGGTTTCTCTAGTTAGTCGAACGGAGTTTATCTACAAACAAGGATCTCCTGAGTTTAAAAAGCCAGCAATTTACTATCGAAAAGGTTGACATGTTTTGCGTAATTCAGTGTAATTAGTTGATTAAAACCCAGTAGATAGTTATTAAATAGGCCTAAATTTACTTTTGTATATTTTGCCAAAGTGTTCGATAAATAATATCTATCCAATTAGTTTAAATCTTTATACACTATTTCTACACTATTTTGATCAACGTCCCTTTTTACAGCTTCTTGTGGTGCCTATGTATTTTTAGAATCCACCTTCTTTACTGGCTATAATTTGCATCTTAAAATAAGCTTACATTTAAATAGGCAAATTAATTCACACACATTTTTGAATCTGTATAAAGTGATCTAATAATCAATAATTTTATTTAGAAGTGAAACTTCGGGACGAAGAATATAATACAGAAAGGTAATTTAAGCTGCAGAAATGAGAGTTCTGAGGCATTTGGCTGGATATACAAGACTGTATAAGAATAATAAAGAACATTAGAAGTACATTTTAAATTAGGGGCACGTCGTAGAGTAGTGGTTAAGGCACTGCGCTACAAGCCGGAAGGTCGAGGGTTCGAGTCCCGGTGGGGTCAGGATTTTTAAACTGACCCAAACCCTCTGGCGGCACCGTGGCCCTGGGGTCGATTCAGCCTCTAACGGAAATGAGTACCAGGCGTTTGTTCTAGGGATAAAGGCGGCCGTCACGCAGGACTAACAACCCGGCTGACATGAAGTGCCGATTGTACAGAAAAAATTGGAACCTTAACCTGCCACTACCCCAAGGGCCTCTCGAGGCTTGTCGTAGGATCACTTTACTTTTACTATAATTGAATATAATACTATACAACAGAGATGGAGCTGGAGCGAGCACATGGATATAACGGATCCAGATATATGACCGAAGAATGCTTTTGAGTAGGCCTACAGATAAAGAGACAGACGCCAAAGAGAGGGTGGAAGAAAGATTTTAAGACCGATACAGGCGAATTGCGGCCTAATGCGAGAAAACAAGCAGACGAAAGAGGAAGGAATTAATTTATTTGTAATTATATCAGGATGTTTGGTGATTGTTGTCATATTTCCTCACGAACTGCTCAAATCAAAATAAAGCGTGGAAACATTTTATTCAGTCAATGAGACTACGGATTAATGCATATGGAAATGCATGTAATTATATCAATATAAATAGATAAATTGCATTTTTATGAGATACCATATCAATTCTAGGAATCTAATGTAGTATTTATGAAGTGAATAATAAAACATTAGCAGACATCCTGACTCTTTATATTTTAAATATATTAATGCGTGCAAAATACACATTATATGCATATAACTCTCCACTTGCACGATCATAATTTTAGCATTCCTACTATGTAAGTTAGTCTTCATACAAAAAAAAAAGTATGACGCTACAAAATAATTGAAAAAAACATCTCAGGATAGGGATGTATGAAGAGCTTACGTTTGCACTATCATGAACCTATGGTTTGGGTAGCGCCAGAATGAGTATGAAGTCCTTCGAAGTGGAGTCTTGAGTCTCGTGCCATAAATGTGTGGCATATAACAGAACTTCTAGCCTGAAATAGGATGCATGTAAGCAAAATTTATACGCCACTAGCTAATGCCCGGCGTGCGCTGCTAAGCCTAAATAAATAAAAATTAATGTGCTTTTATGTTTAGTTGAATAAGTAAAAAGAAAAATAATTCTAAATTTATATTTTGTAGATATCCCGTGCTGATTACCCGGCGTTGCCCGGGAATCTACTTGTCCCGATCTTCTAGGCATAAATGAGCTAAAAGACAAAATTCGTTATTGTGAGTTATCCGTAAAAGAATAACCGCCATGTGCTGCTATGCTTGCACAGGAATCTACGTACTTGTCTCGATCTTCTTGGCATCAAAGAAAGACATAAATGGTTATTGTGAGTTATCCGTAAGAGATAAACATATGCTGTCGCGGACTTTTTTTTTTGTAGAGCTTTTTGAGATTTTCAATTCTGTGTACATTAATTTTGTGTATTTGTTATGATATAGGCAGGCTAAGGCATTTAAACGTCCAAAGAGCTACCTTTTTCACGTTTTCCAGTACAAAGGGAGATTTTAAGTGTGTAGGAGCAGAGTGTCACAACTCTCTTATAGCCTATGTTTATCCCGGGAATATCCTGAACATTTTGCAAAAAGCCCCATCACAATCGGATCAATGATATGGCCGCGCATAAAGTATGAACAAACAAACAAACATTCATTTTTATATATTACATTTCACGCTAAGATTTGAATAGTGACACTAATTACTCTGAGTTTGTTAAAGAGTGTCGTTAAATAAATTACTACTATCACTACTACTATACACGCTAATTTATTATTTTTATACTAATCTATCAAATGAAAAAAATATCGACAGAAACGCTGGGAGTAGATGAAATAAGATAATAAAATGCAGTTCAGACTACAAAGGGTTAAGTGAAAAACACAATTAGAAGGCACATTTGTAGTATGAGATGAGCGAGTTTCAAGTTACAATTGTGATCAAGCAATTTTCAAAATGAATTCAGTCCCTCGAAACTAAAAGAGTGGGCTATACAATTTCAGAACAGTTCATGTATCTCCATCATACGTGGGCAGAATTGAGCGATTCCCAGAAATTATAGTTCAACGGAAGATTAGCAACAGCTAAAATATTATTCTCACGACCTTAGTTTAACCTCTATCACTGCGGATAATTTTACATGCCTAAAGCCTCCCGAGTCCGGGAATTACAAGGACACGGCCAAAAAAGGAGAGGATGTTTAAACTATGAATCACATATTTTGACTATACTAGGCATAGAGGACATGTACCTTAATGCCTGATCCACCTCCGAGACAACTCGAACATTAAAGATGAGACATCGTTCACTTACACATTCAAGCTAAAGAAGGCAAATACGATTATGATAGTCACATGCACTGTTGGATTCTATAAGCTTTGAAGTTTTACGACATATTCATTTTACAAGTTAGGACAAAAACTGAAAATTAAGTTCAGGTTTAAGCGCTTCATCATCATTAATGAACTATCATACCATCGGGATTGCATAACTCCGCCTTCTAGGGTTACAATTCTGCCAATGCCAGGAAAAATACCAGAAATGTCAAAGACAATCTGGTGGCATTGGTAATAAAAAAGTGTTTTGTTGCTGGCAAAATTAGACTCTGTGACTCGTGTATGACGTGGAATGCATGGCTTAATTAACGAAAATCACCATACGAAAATAGTATTCGTCATTGGGATAGACAGTTAAAACAGATTGGAAACGTATTAGGCGAAAAGAATATTGGAATACCATCAGTAAACCGTGAAACTCGAAGTCACCCTCCCGAAAAGCATCTGTTTATAAATCAGTCTGTAGATGTAGTCTGTATACGAATCACAGATTTAAATTTTGCCAGCCACAAAACTTCACTGAGAATAATCTCATTAACAAATTTAAATCACTCAGTTTGTTCGATTGTATACTATATTTTGTCTTTTTCAGTGACTCAAGCCTACAAATAAAATGTGTTTTATTTTCATCTGGGATCAATATTATATTTTCATCTCTATTCATTATATTTAAAATAATAATCCTCAAAAAACATCCATCGTGATTGTTGGGGTGTGGTGTTTATCGTTAAAAAGGAATCTACAGTATATAAATATAGAAATGTGTTATATTTCATTCTTGCGGGCGCAATAAGTGCGAGGTGGAAATGACGTTGTTAATTGGGGCATGTCAGTCCACTGGACACTGGTCAATCTCCTGATCACAACTCTCTCTCCAGGATGTGCCAATTGAAAGAGGAAATGACATTCCACACAACTCAGTACAGCTTTCCTTTCCAGACAGCCACCATAAAACGTTTATGCTATTATTACATCTATTTTCAACCTTTGTTATAAGACCCATGCATTGTTAGTTACTTATTACTACATGTTCTATAACGAAACTCTGTAAGAATTGAGGGCATGACAAAGAAGTAAACATTTTTTAATGGAAATATTAAGAATGATTTAAGAAATAACGTTAATACAGTACAATATACAGAAATCAGATGAAACTGCACAAATCGAAATACCGCAAAATGTATTGAAGGCAGAAGAAAATACTGGAAAGTACACACGGATGTAATAAGAGATAAAGAATATAGATATTCAGATTAGATAGAGGGAAAAGAGAAACATAACAAAATATAGATCGAGTACGGGTATACATCGACAGAGAAAGAGGCCTGAAAAGGGAAACGAACAGGATCAACAATCCAATTAAAAAAGGAACAATTAGCGTCGCGATTCAAATTTGGGCGTGAGAGGGTAGAAAAAAAATTGATCAGAAGCCTCTTATTTAAGGATAGAGATTATTTTACGTATTATATAGGTAACTGCAGGTATTAACGCCATGAAGGAAATAACGCCATTTTTCTCTAGAAACGTTTCTCGTGTTGTGAAGAGTGGTGTTAATCTCTGGTGAAGAAAACCCTTGAATTTTCGTTTAGAAAAAAGTTGGGCAAGTGTTGTGTCTTACAATATAGTACCATTGTCAATATTATTGTTTTATCTTAATATGTATTGATACTATTCATTGTTAGTAGTAAGTTATTATTTTAAAAAAATTATATGTCACAAATATTTTAATTTAAATACAAAGTGGAGTGTGCAGGTAATAACGCCATTATTATGGAAATTGCAGTTTCCTAAACTTGTTTCGGAAGCCTGGTATCGTGCTGCAACTCCTGGAAATGCAGCTTCTGGGTTTAGAGCAACTGACATCCACCCACAGAATCCGGACATTTTTTCAGACACAGCTTTTGCTCCAAGCAGTGTGTCCGAGAGGCCAAATCCAGAAGTGATAGCACCTCATTCCGAACAAAAAAAACCCAAACACCCGAAAAATCTCCTGTCCAGATGCTTTGTCAACTCCGAAGATCATCAGAAAAGAAGCGAAAAGACGTTCAGTGAATGTAAAAGCTGTGCTTCTGAATAAGAAACTTTTCAATTAGGAAACACCATCAGCATCAGGTGTGTCCAAAGCCGCAACAACTAATAAAGAAGGAAAAGGTTTGCACAAAGATCTGTATTGTGGTGATTGTGGAGGTTACTATTTTGATAAAAGGTGTAAGAAAAGTTGGATTCAGTGCACAAAATGTGAAGTTTGGTACCATGAGACCTGTAATAGCAAATCTGTGCTAAAAACGGGTCTTTGTTCACTGTGTGAGGATGGATGTGCGCATTTAGATGAGTGAAGGTAAATCACATCAGGTAATTAGACCTGCGCTCGTTACATCAGGACTCTTATGTATATTTTTGTTATGTCTATGATAATATTATATACACAGATTGATATTTTAACTTGTATTTTTAGTATTAAAGCTGAATAGTGTATCAAAATACAGCAGATATGTGTTATACTTTGAAATAATTCAGTGTGGCGTTATTACCTTCATTGCAGGCAATAACGCCAGTTTCTCGTCCTCCTGATTTTCTTCCCTTCCTTCATAAAATATTGTATATTTCTAAATTATATTTGGATGTAAGGTAGTTAGGACATCAAGTAATGTTATATAAAAATAAGAGACATCCCGGACAATATTCTCCAAATTACAGCTCAGTATCTGAATAGGTGGCGTTATTACCTGCAGTTACCCCTATTTACTACATGGGACCCATGACTTTACTTCCGTCCTAAAAAAAATCATATTCAAATTTTTACGCTTTCAAAATATCCATCGACCCTGGTCGGGTTACAGTTGCGAACTTTGGAACCAGATGTGAACAAGAGATAATAAAGTAATACACAGTCAATACTATTCTTACACGTCCACTTGTGATCTTCTTTCAAGTGGGATGTGACAATAGGATAGGTAGGAATAAAATAACCAATCATATACTGGTTAACCTAAGAACGCAACTGGCAGTTTCCACTGTGTGTAAGCAAAAAAATTAATGCTAAAAATTAAATTAAAAAAGTTAAAGACAAATCCCCAGGACAAGACAGTCTTCTAATAAATCATTCTAAAACAACTAACCATAAAAGAACTAGTTCACTTATCCAACTCTGCAATATTGCAGTGCTAATCAGCCACTTTCCTGAACGCCTTCAAGCAAGCCCATATCATGACTATACTTAGTATCTAAAAAGAACCCATTATTACTTCAAAATTACCACCCCATTAGCTTCCTAGACAATACAGGGAAGATGGTAGACTAAAACTATGCATCACGCATATCATACAACAGATATAAATCGTCTACAGACCAAAACATTCTACAACAATCCAAATAACAAAACTGATTACCAATGTCTACCTCCAGAGACAACACACTATTGGAGCAATTTTTGATCCACGCAAATAACTCCACTCCTTATCATAAGTAATGCCACGAGTAATTTCCAATTATCTAGAGAATTTGGAAATCAAGAGTGGCATTTGTTGGGACTATTTAACGAATAAAATTAAGCTGTTTACTCACAAATCATTATTTAACTATAGATATCGGTGTGTCTTAAAATATGTACATATGTAATGCAAACGGCGATGTTTGAAAACAAATCAGAAATGTGAGGTTATGTTTATTCACTGCAATTTTATCATTTTATTGCCAAATATGATCGCAATATTGTAAGAATGCACGCTAGTGGAGAAATAGTGAAACACATCAAACTGTATATTATAATCAACATTATAGGTTATTTGTTTATTTTCTAGTAAACAACTCAGTAAAGTCATGGAATCTGTTCATTATTTGCTATACTTACTTACTCACTGGCACTATCGAACCCGTGGGTTCATTATTTGCTATATTCAATGTATTTGTTGGAGAAAAATAATGCTCTGAGCTATTCAGAATATTAAAAAAGAGGAGCTTTCTTTATCACAAAAGCAGGAGCTGATAAAGATATATCGATAAAGAGCGAGGTGAAACACGACTGTCATTGGTTGTAAAACAGAACTCATTGAAACGTGATTGGTCATTGACTGTCATTTGGGACGTGAGTTAAATAGTCCACCTAATTCACACTTTCTCAAACATAAAATCTTCAGTACAATCCATAAACGACAAAACTCCAACTGGCATAAAAAAAAGTCCCCCAAGATTCGGTGCTAGCACTAAGATCTCAGACTTACCAACATCAAGACACGTTACAAACACACATTTCAGACAACGCAATCATATGCTAATAAGACGTAGGCATAAACGCAAGGTACTCCAAACACACATCCATACATAAACTGGTTCTCCAAATGGAGAATCCGTTAAACACAGACAAAAGTATAGCAATAATATTCACACATAGATCACAAAGCATATTTATTTATGCATCATACATACCTAGAATGCAAGGACACAGTGAAATAGGTTTCAAACAACCAATCACGTAACAAAAAAATAAGGTCTTGTGCCAATAACACCACCTTAAAGTTTCATTAATTATAATATTTACATTAAGAACTGTGATTTTTTGTAAGTTAATATTCAACTTTTTGATATCATGTATACAGTTATACAATGCACTCTACACCTTTATCCACGTTCGTAAAATTGAGTAAAGGCATTAAAGATGTACATAGCGTTATTTGGCTCAGGTATCTTACAAAGAGTTGGCTAAACTTACTCAACACTAATATCAAATGCATCAACCTAAGAAAAAAAGTTATTTAAGCAATCATATGCATAATCATGACATATACTATGTTGTCCAAACTAAAATTAAGGACCTTCACGTAGTCCAAAATAAAATCTCCAAAAGACTGTCCAGACAAATACACATAAATATATCTACAGTACATTCCATATGTTCATTAGACACCACACAAACTCACATTTTTACGCACACATAACAACATAATCATCAGAGTTATATGCAGTACACAAGGACACTTTAATACTATAAGATACAGATCCACCTCGATCACAGAACACTTTAAGACAAATACGTAAGATTTTAAGTGGAAATCTTAAGCCTTCTGCTTTGCCTTCCTAGCATTAAGTTACAATGCATCGCAGAAAGATGGCACTCTCCTATGTACGTTACACTTACTATGCTATTAAAATTCTAAATACATCATGATACAGGCCATGACGCCTAAAGGTCGTTCACTAAAAATGTACAATACCCTTCTTCTTCTTCTTGTAAGCCCATGTTATCCCTTAACAGAGATTTACGCGCTCTCCCCTTGCAGGAAAGAATTTGAACCATACTAATTCAGTTACACTTGTTTTCGTATTGATGTCATTTGAGTGGTCCGTGGTCAGCGTTCCGCCTCATACTGACATCTAGGAAACCAAGGTAGTACTAGGACGGGAAAATTCGGTAAATTTGATTAGAGGCCTTTCCATTCAGGCTTAAGGATCTTTACGAGCCTGAAAATCTTCAGACTCGGGACCCACGGCTTAAAGTCCCTCCCGGAGGACTTGCTCCTTGGATTTTTCCATCCTAAAAAATCCATCGACACCGGCCGGGTTTGAACCCGCGACCCTCGGGACCAGAGGCAAGGAGCATAACCACTAGTTCGCCCAAAACCGCTAAAAGAAGCTCAACCTGTTTCGAAGATGATAAACTGGATGATCTCCTCACATCAGATAAGGTGAAGATCTATAAATTTAATTTGTAAATGATCAAATCTATAGAATCCTCCAACTCGATTGAATATGGACTTACAAGACTAAAAGTTAATATAAATTGCAAGTTATGGGTAAGGGGCAGGGTTGTTTACAACTCAATACACTAATTAACTCACTGTCACTATGAGAACCGGAGGTTCATAGCCGCGCGGCCATGTACTCCATACCATCCCTATCCTCAGTTAATGTTGTCCAATTATCCCTGTATAATTTACTTCCCTCGGCTCTCAAAACATGGTTAATGTTATTCTCCCTCCTCATTCTTAGTATACCTATTGGGCGCTTTCAATCTGGTTTTCTCATAAGGAGTTTCCAAGCACCTCTTTAATTCCCCATTCATGCCACATGTCGTGCCCATCGCATCTATGAAATTTAACTGTTCTTATTACTGGTTTCTCATAAATATCATTTAGCTCATTATTATAACGTCTCATCCATTCACATGTCTGTTCGTCTCTCTTTAGCTCAATTTTTTCCTAAGAACTTTATTCTCTGATAAATATCAACTAGATAGTATATCTTTCACAGGATTGATGATCGGGGCAAGAGGTACTATACCAGGATTCGTAGCCAAATTTTGGAATTCCTTAGATTTGGACAGGGTGTATCTTTCTAAAATTGCCATCGCTGCCATTAGAGGATCAATTTTAATTTTAAGAAACTATTTTTACAACATTTATATTTTGTAATATGTATACTTCAATTAGGCCTACAATTTGAATTTTTTTAAATGTATTTACAAAATGTATTTCATAAATTCAAAAAAATAATTGTCTGTATCACTTTGTCCTTGAGGCAATCCTCTAATGAAGAAAGTTGTATATAATTAAAAAAAAATTTTTTAAATTGCGGATGAGCCCATGTAGGACTACCCAAAGTATTTAGAGGCGTTTCCTTTGAACCCAAATTTCTTTCATTCTTTTGCTATGAGCTTGTTTTCTCTCATCTGTCCAAGTTGTTTCAGTTTTTTTCTTCGTTTTGTCCTCTTGGTCAACTTGCCACTTATTCACCTTAATTCTAAATATATCTCTGTTTGGGATATCTTCTTTAGTAATTCCTGCCAATTTTAAGTCCTTTTTGACTTCATCAATCCACATCATAGTATCCACTGGAGCTTTATTTCTGTTTTCGTAGAATTCCATTATCTGTTTTGTAAGCCTATTTGAGGTCATTCCTTTAATATGGCCATAAAATTGTAACCTTCGTTTTCTAATATCACTATGAATGTCTGTATATATTTTTATTTCCTTTTTACTTCTGAGTCTAAATGCTTAATCTAGACTTGTGGACCTAACACTTTTCTTATAATTTTGCATTCTTTTTTCACTATATTTTCGATATATTTTTTTCTGTTCAAAATTAATGTTTCTGCTCTATAGAGGCACTCTGGTTTAATTACGGTGTTATAGTGTCGTAATTTTGTATGTAAAGATATGCATTTTTTATTATAAGTGTTGTGAGTAAGCCGAAATGCTGTTTCCATTTTTTGGCATTTACTTTTATTGGCTTTGGTTTCAATTCCATTTTCCTGAATTATTTCACCAAGATATTTAAATTGTGAAACTCGTTTAATTTTTCCATATTTGGTTTCCAGCCTATTCCTTTTTTTCAAAAGAAATCTGCAGACCAACTTTCTCTGCAATGTCATTTAATAATTCAATCTGTTTTTGTGCTGTTACAACGTCACGTCACTAGATCATCAGCATATGCTGAATATTATTATTAATTATTATTATTATTATTATTATTGTAATCTTTTGCCCTTGAAAGAATCTATGATCCGCATCCATTTAATATAACTGGAATAATAAAGTTTCATATATTTTTAGATTAACTTTCTTTATAGTTAAGTTGGGATGGCAAGAGTCACTGTAATGCGTAATAGCATGTGTTTCCAGAATTAATCATACTTATTTCTGCATCTCATTCCTGTTTTTAAGTATTGTTATAAGGTATTTGAATTCAGCTACTTCTACAAAATGTCCCACATTTGTAAGTAACTATTTTCATTATACCTTAATAATGTATTTTTACGTGTTTAGTTTTATTGATATTTATTTCCAGCCCCAATTTCTTAGTATTACTCAACAGAAAGTGCGTGTTACCCCTAAGCATATTCTCGTCATCGTCTACAAAAATAAAAGTTATGGAAATGACATTACCTACGAAATTAATTTATTTTTATAATCAAAGGAGCTAAATATGAAACTTTAGATTTAGGATATGAGTTTTCATTCATCTGAAAAAAAAGAAGTTATTTTAATTTTAAATTTGCTTCAAACCTGCATTTACAAAGCAAAATACATGAAAGAGTAGGTAAAATAATACTTATTTTTATTTTTATTATATTTATTTAGCCTGGTGGAATTGAGGCCATGTGGCCTTCTCTTCCACTCACCAGGACAATTATGACGTATGGTAGTGTCTGTCTGTGTGATGAAATGACTAGTGCGTAATATTTCTTACTTTACAGCATTCTGCCACAAAGCCAAAACGGCTTTGCAGAGTCTGTGCTCTCTCATCACCGGGGATGCTTTACTCTACTCCATGTTCCGGGTCGAGGCCATTCCGGTAGACTGTCCCTTCAAAGGTCCGCTGTCCTTCACATATAACAGAGGACATGGAGAGTGTAGATCTCCTGTATCGAGTATCGACTCCTGCACAGAAGAGTCCCGTCTGCTGCTACGGTACCAGGCCTGCCCTGACGTGCATGGATCCGAAAGTACAGGTAAGTTAAGTCTTTATCGAGAAGATTATAAATCTTCCTGATTATCTATATTAGTTATAAGGGACATAAAGGTCTTATCCAATAAATAAGTAGTTTCTAATAATGATTGTATACGTATGCTGTGTAACAATTGAATAGTTGCCCCGAAAAGAGATCTTACCCATAAAAATTCGAAAGTTGAGTTTTCAGTAGATTAGTGATCTATCCGTAGAGTATCACGATAGAGTGCATTTAAAATCACGCATACTCTCTTAAAGACCGGTTTATTTATTTTTAAAAGTTGGCTTTTAAGCAATTAGTGATCTATATGTAACAAAATGGCGGAAGCAGTCAAGTCATTAATAGCAGTGCAGAAAAACAATTATTGCACATGTACAAATTCATTCCATCACAGTTCCATGAATTCTAATCAGAATCTTAGAGACATTGACTGAAAATAAGAAAGACATAAAGAATGTAACGAAATAATATTAAATGGAAAATAAATACTTAAAACTGTTTGAGTTAGAAATGTTTCTAATCGAATCAGTGTTAAATATGTATTTTCTATTTCTTATTTTAGTATATTTGGTTAAATATGTGTTAGATCATTTTTCCACTCTATAGAGATAGATCACTTTTGCAATCAATTCTGTATTAATTGATAGTATTTATGATTATCTGTAGAAGATTTCCGGGCTGTTGGCCGTGGTCTTGAGGCTTGTAGTTCCCCGACGTTTCGCCAGAGACTGATTCCGGCATCCTCAAGGGTTGTCGGGGAACTACAAGCTACAAGACCACGGCCAATAGCCCGGAAATCTTCTACAAGATCATCATAATAACTCCGGCCGTGAAAGCCTAAGTAAATATGTTAATATTTAGTTATTAGCATGTTATTTTGCATTCAAATTGGTTGTATAAGATTATTCCAATGGGATGAGAGATTAAAATGTATGATATAATAAAGGTAATAATCTCAAAATGAACATTATACGTTTTTTTTTCGTTTTCCCAACAATTTGTAGTTTGTGG
Source organism: Diploptera punctata (assembly GCA_030220185.1). Lineage (NCBI taxonomy): Eukaryota > Metazoa > Arthropoda > Insecta > Blattodea > Blaberidae > Diploptera > Diploptera punctata. The sequence goes on from JASPKZ010007997.1 coordinate 46,715, forward strand.
GTTAGATCTCTTTTCGGGAAAACTATTCAATTATTGTGTTTTATAAATATCCTAGGGATCTAGAGTACCATCCCCAGCAATACAATAGAAACGTTTCTTTGGGTACAAGTCCGCCTAACATTGAGAGGAAAACTAGACTACAACGCTTCCAAACCTGTTGTCTGCGGATCCCTAGATCAAATAAAAATAGCCACTATCGATTAATGCTTTTTCTTCTTGCGTAATTTGTAAGATTCTAGATGCGACATAAACGGCCCATAATTAAAATGAAATTCTTTTGCATTAACTCGGTTTAACCTCTTACCTTATAAGTACTTCTTACATGCCACATGCCATCCGGGCCTTGTAATGACACGACCTATCGACCCGAGTTATTTTAAACTATAGATCACACATACTTTTTTTGACCACAAGGACATGGACGACCTCCCTGAATGAATGATCAATTCAATGGCAGGACCTCCTCCGAGACAACACAATAACATTAAATAATACGTTATACCATTGAGATCAATACTAGTGCAATTCATATCAAATTCCGTTGAGGTGAAGTCATATGATGAAAGTTAAAAAGCGCTCCAGTTAATTTTATATACAATTTATTAACAAAGTCCACCGCTGTGGTCTCGAGGTAGCGTGCTGCCTTGTCACGCAGCGGGCTCGGGTTCGATCCCCGGTCGGGGCAGTTTTTCTGGGTGAGGTTTTTATCGGGGTTTTTCCTCGCCTGTAAGACAAATGCCAGGAAAACTTTAAGGCCCAAATGGTCCCCAAAATCATATGACCATCATCGTCATCCTTATTATCACCATCATCATCATCCTTCACCGGTGTGGAAAGCAACGGAAAGCTACCACACCTACAATTCCCTAGTAAAGCTGCAAGGCATAGCATGAAAATGCTATGATTGCAGTGAAAGACCTGCCTTCGGGCAGAATTACGATGGATGGATGGATATTAACAAAGTTGAGGACGACGGCACCTACCAACAGGTACAATTTAATTTTTAACTTTCATCATACCACTGGGATGAGATCCCAGATTCGAACCCCGGTGCAGACCAACCTCACATATTTTCCTGTATTTCTAGGCTGAGTTGTTTGATGTAGTTTATTTCGTGCATAGCCATTATTGCTTGTGCACTTTTCTCTGTTATGTGCTTTGTGAAGCATCTGGCACTTGTTTGGATGGTGACGCCCAGACATTTGTAGTCGGATACTACCCTAACTTATTTCCTTGTATGAATATTTTTGCCGATGCAGGTATATTGCTACCATTTCTTAGTACCTCATTGAAGACATCAGACTTCAAATGCTCCTACCCAGTACCAAAGCATCGGAAACATTCCTAACAACAATGATCAAAAAGAGAGACGAAATACCTTCAGAATTCTATGCCACAGGGGCCATTGTTGATCGATCCTGGACAGCAGTAAACTTCGAGATGAGACACATATGTACAAGAATGGCGATCCACAGATTTCATCATATCATCTGTAACAATCCAGCTTTCCATGAACCAAACGCAACATGTCTGTGCAAATTGTGTGAACAAAAAAGTGGTCGATACCACCTGGAACTCTGTACCAAAAGAACAATCTCTATAAATGAATATGCAAAAATGTAACCTAATTATATATGACCAATTGGCTGCAATACTTATATTTTCCTGTATTTCCTCAGTCGTCGCCAGGCAAATGCTAGGTTGGGAATTTCATTTTCGGGAGCCATTTCATCATACTGCATCCATCTTTTCATATATTATCAACATTAGTTTATTGTAGCAACATACATTTTAGACGCGATATCAACTTAGATCTTAAATCGTCTATAAACAACAATAAAATAAAAATTAATAGCTATAAGCCGTTTGCTTTATCTGCCGCAGTCTATACGATATCCGGGCACACCCCTAGATTAAACGCTCCCCTGAGTTACAAACATTCAATAATGGTATATCAACTACCACTTACCCTTTTGGTATTTACAGCGTTGTTGGATGATTCAATTAAAGAATTGTTAATGCAATAAACATGGTCAGGATAATGGCGGGAGTATGTTACGCAATTGTTCAATTTATTTGTTTGTTATTTTTACGAGCGCAGCCGGCTTAACGATAATCCAGATATTATGAAAATATTTATCTACCCCACGCATGTCATGGCAATGTGATTTATTTCCCCCGCACAAACATACCAACCCATTACTGACATTTATTTTCTAACTTTGTGATTAAATTGTTACCATCATGAGCGCTTCGTCTATTTCAGTACAATCCATTCATCCTAACTTTGTCTCTAAGTATAAGGGGTAAGATTTTTGTGGCCTAAATATCGTCCAAAATGCTTAATGATTCTAAATCATCTTTCTGCAGAAAGTGGTAATAGCTGGGCGGTATTTTCGTATTACACACGTCTGTAGCGGACTGGCATAGTATAAGCTGTTTTTTGAATTAGGATAAAAAAAGTCCATATATCTTAATATAATATATAAAAATGAATGTTTGTTTATTCATACTTTATGCGTGGCCATACCGTTGATCCGATTTTGATGGGGCTTTTTGCAAAATGTTCAAAAGATTCCCGGGATGAACATAGGTTATAAGAGAGTTGTAATACTCAACTCCTACACCCTTAAAAATCACCATTTATAATGGAAAAAAGTGAAAAAAATAGCTCTTTGGACGCTTAAATGGTTTTCGCTGCCTAAACCATAAAAAATACACAAAACTGACGTACACAGAATTGAATATCTCAAAAAGCTCGCTCTACAAAAAGTCCGCGACAGCAAATGTTTATCTCTTACGGATAATTCACAATAACCATTTAAGTTTGTTACAGATACGTCATTATGCATTAATTTTCGATTTATTTTATAAATACGAACGATAGAAAATATGTGGTATAGCCTTGGCTAAGGCATATTTGAAAAACAATAACGCGTCATTTGATAATACTATTTAAATTTGACCTATTATTATGTGTACGGGAATACATATTCCTTCTTCTTTGTCTCTGACTCCAACTCCTCAATGTTCCATGTCGAACATTGGTGCGAATACCTAAATATAAAAAAAAGTATAAAATTACTGAAACTAAGATTAGAAAGGGATTAATTTAAATTTAAATAATGGAATATACTCACATTTTTAAGCCACTAATAATAAATACGCGTGAGTAAGTCAATTCACATTGCTGCTGCTCAAAATCTTTTTGCAACAATGAACTTTCAGTATGCACGTAAACAAATGAATGAGTACACAAATGAATAATACACATACATTCCTTAGAGACAATTTATTTTATTTTGTTTATTTTAATTTATTTATAACATATTATACATACATTTTAGTTTTCTATACTCCTTCTCAATATAAACTTTAATTATGCCAAATACCACACTCCTTTGTGAGCGCAATATGCTTAAAAAGGAGTACAACGTTTTTTTTTTTTTCACGTATTAATATATATATATATATATATATATATATATAAACTTCGTGTCACGTTGTTTGTCCGCGATGGAATCCTATACTACTGATCCGAGTTTAATAAAATTTTGCACACTGTGTGCAGTTTGATCCAACTTGAGACTTAGGGTAGTTAATAACTAAATTTATAGTCGCATTATTTTTTTATTGCAAATTATTTGTTTATTATTTAGCAACGAGTAATAATTATCTGTGAGTTCCATACGATTCTAACAGATGGCGGTGTAAGGTAATTTTGTAAGGTATTTGGTTTATTATTTAACAAAGAGAGATCCAGATGGCTGTGCTTTTTGTTGCAACAGCGAATTTCAATTGAATTACAAATATTGATTATTTCATAATTTAAGTGTGTTCAGTGTTAATTTTATTTTCAATATTATTAATTTCGTGTGTAAGTATTAGTTTGAGTAATCTGGCTGAAAGACAGCAACTTAATTAAAATTTTTAACGTATACCTTAGCCCAAAATATCAGGAAATCAGAAAGAAATAAGATAAATATTCAGTTGATAAGACCATCAGAATGGATGCAACATTATAAAGGCTTACTTCAAGAAAATAGAAAGGAGTTTCAACTTCAAGATACGGATGTAGAATATAAATTTGACACTCCATAGATAACAGAAGATGAAGTTAAAAGAGCTTTGAAAGAGGCAAAGAATGGGAGAGCACCAGGACAAGGAAATATTCAGACAGAACTCCTAAAATATGGGGGAGATATTTTAGTAATATTTTTAACAAAACTTTTTAATAAAATTTAAATTGGAGACGATATCCCAGAAGACTGGAATTTATCGTACATTACTCCTATTTTTAAAAAAAGGTGATAAAAAACTGTGTTCCAATTACAGAGGTATAAGCGTTATACCTTCAACAGCTAGGATTTTTAGTAAAATTATAAATTTTAAACTTAAGGAGATAAAAGATAACTTAAGAGAAGAACAATGTGGATTCCGGAGTGGAAGATCATGTATTGATAATATTTTCTGTATTAGACAATTACAAGAGAAAATCCTAGCAAAAAATAAAGAACTACATATGACCTTTATTGATTTAGAGATGGCATATGATAGTGTACCTCGACAATTGTTATGGATGGCAATGAGAAATATGAATATCTGTGATAAATGGATTAATATTGTTAGTAGGATCTATAGTAATACAAAAGCTAAAGTAAAAGTACAGAATAATTTAACAGAGGAATTCACAGTGAATAAAGGCCTTAAGCAGGGATGCAGTTTATCACCAATCCTTTTTAACATTTATTTAGACCAGGCTCTTAACTTGTGGCATAAAAAATGTTCTGAAATGGGTATTCCTATAGGAGGAAAAGTACTGCATTCATTGTTGTTTGCAGATGATCAATTAATTTTTGCAGGGGATGAAGATGATATGAAATATATGATAAATAAATTAATGGAAGAATATAAAAAATGGGGACTGAATATAAATTTACAGAAAACAGAATATATGTGTTTGGGAAAGGATGTGGATGACCTCATACTTGAAACAGGGAAAATAAAAAATGTGAATTTTTTAAATATCTTGGGTCAACAATTACAAGTTTCGGTACCTGTGAGAGAGATGTACAGGCTAAAATTGCAATGGCAAAAAATGCAACTAAGACATTACATGGAGTAATTTGGAACAAAAATATTACAAAGGAAACTAAAATGAAAATTTATAAGAGCATAATACAGAATATTTTGTCATACGGAAGCGAAACTTGGTCTTTGACGGAATTACAAAAGAATAAAATTAGAACAGTTGAATTCGATTATTTTAGAAGAAGCCTCCAAAAAACAAGACAGGATAAAATAAGAAATGAATTCCTTTGGAGAGAAATGAAGGTCACCACATCTGTTGTTAAGAGGATTGAAAATCAAACGCTTAAATGGTATGGCCATGTACAAAGAATGGAAAATGAAAGATGGCCAAAAAATATATACCAATGGTCACCCCGTGGAAGAAATAAACGTGGTAGACCAAGATGGAAATGGAAAACCTACGTCAGAACAATAATGGAGGATAGGAATTTGGAGGAGGGATATTGGAATGATAGAGATAAATGGAAACTGAAGACGGCAAACCTATAAGTGGGGGAAAGCCGAAGAAGAAGAAGATACCTTAGCCACAGCAACGCGTGGCCGGGACTTCTTGTGTGTGTGTGTATGTATATATTATATATATATATATATATATATATATATATATATATATATATATATATATACTGTTTATGTAAATAATGGTGCCATTAATTTGTTTAGAAAGGAACGAACATTTCCATTAACTTCTAATTATATTTCTTACTCATTTTTAGTTAGTTTTTTTTTCTTGGGGTACAGCTCTAAATCCAGTTAACGAGTTAACTTAATTCCTGTTGCTCCTTGTAGAGCACAGGGCAACAGGCAGTAAAGGTCTTCCATTGCCTTCTTTTACCAGTCAAGCTTTTGACTTGTCTCAATGTTTTTCCATATTCTTGCGCTTCCTCTTCTATGGTTTCCCTCCATGTTCTCCTAAGTCGACTTACCTTCATTACTTCCTGTGGATTCCAGCTCAAGGCTTCTCTCTCAATCACACCCACCGGGTTTCTCAATGTGTGTCCAACATACCTCGATTTTCTTTAATTTGCATTTTTATTTTAGGCTGAATAGCTTTTTTTTCTCTCCATAGATATTTGTTATTATCTCTTGCCATCTGATAATCAAAATTCTTCTCAGGTATCTATAAAAGTTGGTAACGTCTTAGTCATTACTTCTGTGACCTTGAATTTTTCGGACCCATAGAGTAGGACGGACTTAACATTTGTATTAAAGATGCGAAGCTTAGTTTTTCTTGATATAGGCCTATTTACATTTCTCCAAATAGGGTAGATTTGAATGAAATCTCCATTTTCCTGTCTTTTCTTCTCCTTCGTCATCCAGGAATTAAGCCTGTTGGCTCGTTCCGGTTTCATGAAAGCTAAAATTGTTCAGACCATCTTATGTGTGGGCGTCCAACATTTCACCTTCCATGTGGTGTTGTATACATATTTCTGTGTCTTCCTCCGCACCGCCTCTTTCCGTAACAATGCTTCCCAAATATATAAAAGACTCAACGTCTACTTCCTTTCCACTAATTTTAAGCTTGTGTTTTATCTTATAATTTATTCTTATTTATTTTGTTTTATTATCCAATATATAAAAATAAACGTTTGTTTATTTGTATGTTTGTTCGTATTCTATGCGCGGCCATACCGTTAATCCGATTTTGATAGTTTGTTTTTGCAAAATGTTCAGGAGATTCCCGGGATGAACATAGGCTATAAGAGAGTTGTAATTCTCAACACCTTCATCCCTAAAAATCACCCGTTGTTGTAAAAAACGTGAAATAAAGTCCCTATTTTGACGCTTAAATGGCTTACGCTGCCTAAACCATAACAAATACACCAAATTAACGTACACAGAATTGAATATCTAAAAAAAAAACTCTACAAAAAAAGTCCGCGACAGCATATGTTTATCTTTTGCGGATAACTCATAATAACCAATTTTGTCTTTCATTGATCCCAAGAAGATCGGGATAAGTAGATTCCCGGGCAAGCGTGCTTTGCCATACCGTTGATCCGATTGAGATGGGGCTTTTGAAAAATGTTCAGGAAATTTCGGGGATGAACATAGGCTATAAGAGAGTTGTAATTCTCAACACCTTCACCCCTAAAAATCACCCCTTTGTAGTGAAAAACGTTAAATAAAGTCCCTATTTTGACGCCTAAATGGCTTACGCTGCCTAAACCATAACAAATACACCAAATTAATTAATTAAACATCTCAAAAAACTCTACAAAAAAAGTGCGCGACAGCATATGTTTATCTTCTACGGATAACTCACAATAACCATTTTTGTCTTTCATTGATGCCAAGAAGATTGCGATAAGCAGATTCCCGGGCAAGCATAGCAGCGCACGGCTGGTGGTAAAGCATTAACATTTATTTAGGAGTAGCAGCGCACGCCGGGTATTAGCTAGTATTTAATATTTACGTAATTTGCTTCTTCTTGTAGTTTCCCCATTTAAATCCAGTTAACATTGTAAAATAAATATATCAATAACAGATTTAACACGCCCGGAATCAAACTTGGGCCAACGGCGTGAGACTCAACGCTGTATCTAGAGATACTAGAGGTCACATCAATGTCCCGAATTATTTATTGTTGTTTTCACATATCACCTTGTTTCCCCAAAAGTAAAAACTTTGGATAGCCATGAGGGTAGTCTTCATTGGAAATCAATATCGAACTGTAAGGATTTAAAACCTAAAGACCACTAAATTATTACTGTACTGTCGTTTATCAAATGACAAACCAATATTTTTATACGAATGTCATAAAAATATTCGAATAAAGAAATACATCAATACATTTAGTAGCACTCAATTAGCAAGTAAAATACAAGGATTGTAATTCCATTGTCACTATTTATCTCTAATCTAAAACAATATAAGACAACTGTTAGGTTTAGTGGTAACCTATCAACGGATCCGGGTTCTATTCTTAAACGAGTTGAATATCTTAGTTGAGGGTTTTCAGTTTCCTCAAACATAAAGCAAATGCCAGGAAATTCGGCTAACGACTTTCTTAATGAATCAAAAGCCTCACATTTATCATCAGTCATAACTAACTCACTGGCACTATCGAACCCATAGGTTCATGGCGCGCGGTATTAATCTGTCCATACATCCCTATCCTGAAATAATGTTTTCCAGTCATCCTCTGTATAATCTACTTCCTTCAAATCATGGTTAATGTTATTCTCCCTTCTCATTCTTGATGTACCCACTGGGCGTTTCCGCTCTGGTTATCCTACAAAAATATTCTATGCTCCTCTTTTATTATCCATTCGTGCCACATGTCCTGCCCATTGCAGTCTATGAGACTTAACTTTTCTTATTATATATGATTTCATATAAAGATCGTGTAGCTCGCTGTTATGTAGTTTTTTCCATTTGTCTGTTCATTATCTTTGGTCCACTTAATAGTGCTGTTACGATCATGCTACGAGCTTAACATCGATTTGTGTGATGTACTGTTTAGTATTATAAGTAACAGAGACATGGTTAAATGTGCATCACTTAGTGACTTTTAAAGTGGTACGGTCATATATACGGGGGCACGCCGTAGCGTAGTGGTTAAGGCACTGAGCTACAAGCCGGAGGGTCGAGGGTTCAAGTCCCGTTGGGGTCAGGATTTTTAAACTGACCCAAACCCTCTGGTGGCACTATGGCCCTGGGGTCGACTCAGCCTCTAACGGAAATGAGTACCAGACGCTTGTTCTGGGGGTAAAGGCGGCCGTCACGCAGGGCTGACAACCCGGCTGACATAAAGTGCCTATTGTCTAGAAAAAGTGGGAGCCCTAACCTCCTACTACCCCAAGGGCCTCCGGGTCTGTTGTGGGATCACTTCACTTTAAGGCACTGCGCTACAAGCCGGAAGGTCGAGGGTTCGAGTCCCGGTGGGGTCAGGATTTTTAAACTGACCCAAACCTTCTGGCGGCACTATGGCCCTGGGGTCGACTCAGCCTCTAACTGAAATGAGTACCAGACGCTTGTTCTGGGGTAAAGGCGGCCGTCACGCAGGGCTGACAACCCGGCTGACATCAAGTGCCGATTGTCAAGGAAAAGTGGGAGCCTTAACCTCCTACTACCCCAAGGGCCTCCTGAGGTCTGTAGCGGGATCACTTTTACGGTCATATATACCCATCTATGCAGCAAGTCTATCAGGGAGTCAGAGAAGCTGCCTAAATCAATCGTATGAAATGTTTTAAGTGGAAACATGATGGTACTGCCTCTATTAAACAACGGCCACGTAGCGTAGGCCGCATAATATGTCCAAAAGTAATGGTCTTCTTTGAAGATGGCGATGTCTAAATATCATTGGTTGCAGGATGAATCAATCACCCAAGAATTCAACTGTCTTATCAGCAGTGAAATAAGCACAATGACTATTTGCCATTAGTTGAGGAAATCGGGGTATCATTAGCTGGTGCATGTGCCTAAATTATATACGACTTTTAGATATTTAGGACCGAAATTATATAATGAATTAAAAGAATCCAATCCTGAGCTAAGTAAACTAAACACACATGGATTTTGAAAAAAAAAACATTAATTTTATTTAAATATTTTAAAATGATAAATGAGTAAAAATCTATTTTGGTTTTATATTATATTCTAATATTTTTAATTTCTTTCACAGTTTAGTATTAATTTACTCTATATTGTTAATTTATTCTCCTTTGTATGAATTATTTTCTTATGTGTTACAGTGTATTTTATATTATGAAACTAATTCCTAAATTTGTATTTCCTGTTTTCTATTTCATTCATGAATATATTTTATACTTATTGTTAACTATAAGTTTATAATAAATTTTCTATAGGTATTAAAATCTATAACTAATCTGGATCCAAGCATAAGCAGTTGCTTATTCGGATGTCAATTCCGAGCACAAAAATGTATTCTGAATAAAATATATTCATACTTGCACTCATTCCTGAATGTGTGTCAAAGGCAAAGTGTAACTATGAGTGGAATATCCCTATAATTTTGATAATATAGTGTACTAATTTGTGGCCTTACAAAAGGCCTTTGACACAGTGAATTGAAATAAACGCATAAGGATCTTGAAGAAAATCGGCGTGAACTGGAAAGAGAGGAGGCTCGTAAGTAGTCTTTATATGAAACAGCGAATAAAAGTGAAGATAGGAGAATAAATGTTAGAGGGAAGAGAAATTGGAAGGGGGATAAGGCAAGAATGTCCTCTATCACCAACTCTTTTCAACATCTACCTTGAAGACCTTAATGAAGAACTGCTTCAGGAATATGGGATGCGTAAACATGGGAGGAAAAAGAATTAAATGCATAAGATTTGCTGATGATATGACTTTGATAGCAGAAGATGCAATGACACTGAGGAACATGCTAACGGAGCAGAATGACAAGTGCGAGGATTATGGGACGAAGATAAATATAAATAAGGCGAAGGCCATGATTATAGGAAGGAAACCAAGGAAGATAAACATGAGGATTAAAGATGAGGCCATTGAGCAAGTGGAGAGATTCAAATAATTGGGTTGTTCTATCAGTAGTAACATTAACTGCGGTCAAGAAGCAAAGCAGAGGATAGCAATGGCAAAAGAAGCTTTTAACAAGAAGAGAAGCATTTTCTGTGGACCTTTGGCAAAAGAATTACGGAAGAGGCTAGTGAAGTGCTTTGTGTGGGGTGTAGCATTGTATGTGCAGAGACTTGGACATTACGACGAAGTGAGGAAAAGCGACTGGAAGCTTTTGATATGTGGATATGGACATGGATGGAACGTATAAAATGGACAAAGTAAAAAATAAAGATGTGCTAGACAGAGTGGGTGAAAGAATAATAATGCTGGAACTCATAAAGAAAAGGAAAATAAATTGGATTGGCCACTGGTTAAGAAGAAACTGCCTGCTGACGGATGCCCTAGAGGGAATGGTCAACGCAAAGAAAGTTATAGGCAGAAAAAGACATCAGACGATAGACAAATATTAAAAAAATGGTTTGTATGCGGATACAAAACGGAAAGCCGAGTTAAGGAAAGAATGGAGAAAGCTGAGTTTGCAGTGAAAGACCTACTCTTGGGCAGAACACTATGTATATATGTATGTATGTATAGTGTACTAATTGTACATTATATTCTCACACAATTATAAAACTAAGATACAAATTATAGCATATATTAAACAAACAAGTGATTAAATTTAGATCGCATCACGAACAAAAGTGAAGTCTGTCGAGTGAACTAATTCTTTGAGTGGATTGAATGTAATTAATTACGAGTGTAAAACATTTCTTCGAATATATTTAATAAATGATTGTAGTAAATAATATAATCATTTAATAATTATTTCACTGCCATAGCATAAATAATGTCCAAACATTTAGCACGGTTGATAGGTTCTATACACAAGCTCCGTTTTTGTTGCGAATTGGATGTAAAAATTGCTGCTCCTATACTCATTGCCTCAGTGGCGAGTTAAAAAAACTCATTTTTTGCTTGTATAATCATATAATTAATTTTAGATATTTAATATCAGTACTAGTAACGCGCTCTTTATTATAGTAACTGTTGGATAAAATTAATTTTACTGATCATGTTGGCTCAAGCGGTGGCGTTTGACATTCGTATTCGGGAGGTCCACGGTTCAAACTGCAGTCCCGATCAACTTTGACTATAGATGTTTTTCCTCGGTTAAGGCAAATCCTGGGTTACAATTTCATTAATGGGATTTATTTCATTACTTTCACAATTTCATACTATTAAACTGGATGATCAATATCAACATGAGAACGAATGATGACAATGATACATCATCAGATTCAGAAGAATTTATAACTCCATAAGAATTAAATAAAGTTTTAGAAACTTCAAAAAATCGTAAAAGTCCTGGGTTAGATCTTTTGAACACTGAATTTTGTTTAAATATTGAGGACGAAAACACTGTTGAATTCATTTAACATATATGGAAATTTAAAAGAATTTATCAAGATTGGAATTTTGGTATAGTAGTGAATATACATAAGAAAGTTAAAAATGCAAAAATTATAGAGGTATATCACTATTACCTATAGCATCTAAATTATATGCAAATATTAAAAAAAAAGAATTATTGTGAAAGATTCTTAGAAGAAGAGCAATATGGATTTAGGACAGATAAAAGTGCAACAGATGCTGTTTTCACATTGAAACACATTTTAGAAAAAAAAAAAAAAAGAGAATTTAATATGTCCGCATTTTTGTTATTTACAGACCTTGAGAAAATGGTATAAATCGTAATTATAAGCAGATGAGAGAATTCCTAAGCAATTAATCCAAAACTTTTATGTCAATTTAGAGATAAAAGTTAAAATTTCAGAACCTGTAACAACTAATAAAGGAGTGAGAAAAGGGCGTGCATTGTCACCTGTCCTATTCAACATACGTATTAACAAAATAATAAAATATTACAAATAATTAATTCAAAGTGGAATCAAAATTTGAAGTAACAACATGCTAACTAACTAACTAACTCACTGGCACTATCGAACCCGAAGGTTCATGGCCGCGCGGACATAAGCTCTCCATACAACCCTATCCTGAGCTAATGCTTTCCAATCATTCCCTGTATAATCTACTTCCCTCAAATCATAGTTAATGTTGTTCTCCCACGAGTAACAACATGCTACAACCGTTATTATATGCATATAATTTGATGAGTTATTTTTGTCACCTCAGATTATTACAAAGGTGAATTTTTCCAATTAAACAATATAGACAAAAATTATGATATGAAAATCTCTATAAGCAAGATAAAAGCTACGGCAGTGTGCATAAAGAAATGAGTTAAAATATAATTGGGTGGAAATAGGCCTATTATTGAACAAGTATCCGAATTTAATTACTTGGACACACAATTTCTGAAACAAAAATGACAGAATTCAAATTACAAAAATGTAATAAGATACATGGTATCATTAAACGACAGATTTGGAAACAAATGTCCATACAACCTAAACTGCGATTATACAATATAACAGCAAAAGCCTCCATAAACGATATAAGTGAAAATTGGATTTTTAATTCTAGACATAAAACCAAATTACAAGTTGCACAGATGAGATTTTTGCGTCCTCTAAGTCTAATCGAGTGGATAAAAAGAGAAATGTTGACATTTGTGAAAGGCTAAAAGTTAAAATAAATATATATTCTAATATCAACCTAAAGGACAAAGAGGCAGAAGACGACCTAAACAACGCTGGAGAAATCAATAATATCTAGATTTATAGGAAATGGCTCAATTGAGCCTAAATCTAAAATATTCATGATAATGACGATGATAAAGATTATGGCATTTTAAAGAAAATATATGCGAATATGATTTTGAATGTGAAGTGTGTATAAAAATAATGTCGATTTTTCTAAGTAATTGTGAAGGAATGTCTTCTATTATTGTTGACGTTATTGTTTAATGAAGCTTATCTTAATACAATGACTATTAACATTGTGGTGGTAGTGTAAAAAAATCCAGCAGACTGGAAATTACGGTGAGGATGTTAGAGAATCATCATCATCATAGTACATTCACGAATTTAGGCCATTTGTTGACCTGTTTCGGCCTCAAGAGAAACACCATCCAGAAGTCTTTTGAGTGGACGTCCTGGTCTTCTTCTTCCTGCAGGTTGATATCTTAACATTAGTTTGGGTATTCTGTGATCTTCCATTCGATGAACATGTTGTATCCATCTTGACTTATAATCAGAAGGGGTAGTGACGTGTGTATAACCTCTCCTACCCAATTCTCATCCTCACCTTCTCGTGGTACAACCCGTTTTCACAAACGAGGCTCTGAGGACCGAGTCACGGCGGTATAACCGTTCCATCAGGTACTGAGTAAATGCGGTATCCTAATGTCTGTCCAGAGACTAAAAGGTAGCAGCCCTACCACTGGACTACTTAGCGTCGGGCCAGTAACCTGTCCTAAGGAACTTCAAAACTACTTTCAAGTCTCAACACGAAAAAATCCAGAAGGAATTGAAATATGTTAGAGAATACTTTCGTTAAATCTATCCTTGAGGTGTGAAGTATTACGTAGTTTTCTAATTTTATTTCTATAGAATTTTTATTGATCTACTTAATACCAATGTTATTTATTTTCCGCGCTGGTATAAAGCTGTAATTTGATTGTATTTGAAAGAAGATATTTTTTTTTTTGTTTGATGGCAATGTTCCAGAATCAAGAGCTCTGCGGTAAGTCTAGACGCTACTTATTCTTGGTTTGTTATTTTTCCAAACTTTGTCACATTGTTCTCGTATTGAATAACTTTTACTATATAGCTCACCGCTTCCATTTTATTTCTCATAACATTCTTCAGTATCCAGTTCCACTACCTTATGCATTCTTTATAAAATATATGGGTACATGTGTTTGACAAATAGTTATTTAGACTAGTTACAAAAGCAGAGGTTCAGTAACGACATGCTCAAGTTATAAAACGATCGAACTGTTCTAAGAGCAGCGAGTTACTGAACCTAATTTTGTAACGTGTTGTCTACAATTATTTATCTACATTCAGAGTATTTTTGTATATGTTGTATATTTAGCATATTTAATGAAATTTATTTATTGCTGAAACGATATGTTTAGAGAAAGAGTAATGTGGTTTTTTTTGGGGGGGGACACGATAAATAAACAAACATTGTTGTTATATTCTGCAATTTTGGATGCTAGTTTCATATGTGAGTTTAAATCAACAAACATTGTTGTTATATTCTGCAATTTTGGATGCTACTTTCATATGTGAGTTTAAAGTAAAAATGAACGGCAAAAATGATTTTCATGGTTCATGTTATTCTTATTCTTCCTCTTCTTCACTTCACGGGCTAGGCAAATTGCCTGTTCCGCCTCACAGTTGTTCTGTCCATCTTTTCACTTGCCTTCCTACATTCCTTGAACCTCTTGGTTGTAGTTAAATGATGCTTTTGGTAATCTTATTTCTTTCATTCTTTCTTTCTACATGTCTAAACCATTTTTCTCTATATTCTTTGATTTTATCATTCAGTGGATAAATATTTAACTCTGTTCTTATATCTTCATTCTTTATCCGATCCAATATTAGCAGCCCTTTGTTCTTCTAAGAAGTTCATTTCTACGCTTTGTACTCTACTTTGTATTTTTTTGTCATTACCCAAGTTTCACTCCCATATAGTATGCAGGAAATGCCAATCCTTTATAAAACTTCAATCTAGTATCTATTCTTGTTTTGTTCTTTAATGTTTTATGTATAGTTCCGCATACCATTTGAAATTTCGCCAGTTTCATATTTATGTCTCATTCAGTTTTTGTATCACGGTTCATCAGGAAAACATTTAAAAGCAGTCCAAGATGCAACTATTAATGTACTTCCAGAAAAGCGAACGAAAGTTTTTTTATGTAGTTATATGAAATCATTATTAAAGTGTATTTTATGTTTTGTTGAATCTGTATAGCGTGTTTTGTTAGAATATAAAGTATAGGTTTTGTTGCCTAATAACAACAAACTTAAGAGTCACTGATTGTTATAACAGTAGATAAATAATATAAACATCCATCTAGCACAGACTTTAGTATTGACAGCAACTTCAATCCTCCTGGAAAGAAATAGTCTACTTACAATCCTAATGGTAATAATCAATGTGATTCTATATATACCATTTCTCAAAAATAAATTCCCCAATCCTCTGATTTTTCTGAAAGAGGATAACAGTTTTCATCTTCTTGTATCTTGTAAGTCCATATTTCCCTTAACAGGGATTTAGGCGATCTCCCCCTACAGGGAAATATTTGAACCATACTAATTTAGTTACACTTGTTTTCGTATAGATGGCATTTGAGTGGTTCGGGGTCAGCGTTCCGCCTCATACTGACATATAGGAAACCAAGGTAGTACTAGGACGGGGAAAATTCGGTAAATTTTGCTTAGATGCCTTTTCATTCAGGCTTAAGGATCTTTTACGAGCCTGAAAATCTTCAGACTCGGGACCCACGGCTTAAAGTCCCTTCTGGAGGACTTGCTCCTTGGATTTTTCCATCCTAAAAAAAATCCATCGACCCCAGCCGGGTTTAATCCGCGACCCTCGGGACCCAGAGGCAAGGAGCATAACCACTAGTCCACCGCGGCCGATTAACAGTTTTAATACAGACCACAAAGGCTCTGATATTCTTATCAGGCTAACGTACAGGTCAGCAAGATGCGTAATTTCGTTATCATGCTCATCAAACCAATCGTGGACAATTCTAGCTGTATGAATGAGGATATTATCATCCTGGAAGATGACATCACCCGCTAGGAACAATGCCTGCGCCAATGAATATTTATGGTCAATTAAAATGCCTTCATACACTTTGGCGGTAATCGTTTTTTTAATAGTGACATTACGACTTAATAAATAATAGTTTTAAAAAACTAAAAGAACACGCTTTATTAGAAAACTAAAAAATGAAAAATAATTTTAATTTCCAGTACGCTTGGGATAAAATAAAGGGGTCAACAAAAAAATCATCTCCAACACATATAGAATAAAATTAGAGTTATCAACAAAAAGAAAATAATTTTACCATCAAAAGCGTGGGGTGCTCTATATCAATTAATATATTTGATAATAAACAGATATTGGTAAAAGTAAGCTCTCTAAGAAGAAAATGTAAAAATCATAAAAATCACTCCACGCTTTTGATGGTAAAATTATTTTCTTTTTGTTGATAACTCTAATTTCATTCTATATGTGTTGGAGATGATTTTTTTGTTGACCACTTTATTTTATCCCAAGCGTATTGGAAATTAAAATTATTTTTCATTTTTTTAGTTTTCTGATAAAGCGTGTTCTTTTAGTTTTTTAAAACTATTATTTATTTTTTATTTTTAATATTTTACAGAATAAGATATAAATGTAAATATCTTTAAATTCGATACTTTTGTAGTATGAGCTAAAAGTAATACTCTTCTATAAAAAAAACCCTCCCAGCCAGATTTGAACCAGCGACGTATGGATTACCGAAATTATATACCACTAACAGTTCACTGATCTACCAACTGAGCTCTTACAACGATTGACTAAAAACTCGACAAGTCCGCAACCTATTATACCAGTTTTTCAATTTTTTTTTTCAGATGATTCTGGCCAGGATTTTTGAAACAAAATATGAAATTATTGTATTGTCACGGGTCCTCTACACGTATACAAAGTTTCAAGTCGATCCAATGTTTCTAAGTGGGTGAAAATCGCGTTGAAAGATTCCGTTACATTTATACAAAAACACTTTTGATTTTCTGATGATTATGGCCAGGATTTTAGAAAATAAATATGAAATTATTGTATTGTCACGGGTCCTCTACAAGTATACAAAGTTTCAAGTCAATGCAATGTTTCTAAGTGGGTGAAAATCCCGTTGAAAGATTCCGTTACATTGATACAAAAACACTTTTTTTTTATTTTCTGATGATTATGGCCAGGATTTTAGAAAATAAATATGAAATAATTGTATTGTCACGGGTCCTCTACAAGTATACAAAGTTTCAAGTCGATCCGATGATTTTAAGTGGGTGAAAATCGCGTTGAAAGATTCCGTTACATAGATAGATAGATAGATAGATAGATAGATATATAGATAGATAGATATATATATAGATAGATAGATAGATAGATAGATAGATAGATAGATAGATAGATAGATAGATAGATAGATAGATACAGGTCAAGCTAATATAAAGCGTGTAAAAATGAATTGCATGATATGACCACCCAAACCATTTCACTCTAAAATGTTTCACAGTTGCAAGAAGAATTCTGGGTTGTAATGCTTCAGCCAGCGTTCGACATGTGTAAACATGTCCTTGACGTGAAGACAGATTTGCCGAACCATATTACACATATCCATTGGTTTTTTCGAATCCAGATTCTGTACTATATGCGAAACTGAAATATTTTTCTTTCTCCCATTATCCTGTATTGAAGTTTGCTAATAAAGATCTTCCATGTCTAATAGTTATTTTGTTTATGCAATGTTTTCACTGGCGCAGCATTTTTTATATGTATATTCAGGTGGTTCCTGCATTACTTTATGGGAGTGAAACTTGGTTAATGACAACCCTGAGATCTCTTGCCTACCCTGAGAACCGTAGCAGTACACGTATCATTTTATTGAAAAAGGCATGTTTTTACAATAATTGTTCAAACAGTCGACCTGTGCCTCATTGCATGTTTGATATCGTCGCAGCAACGATCGGCCAGCACGGCCAATCATGGCAGGATTATTTTTTGACGTCATCAAAACACTTATTGTTTGAACACTTATTATAAAAAACATGTCATTTTTCTATAAAATGATACGTGTACAATTGTTTGTATTCAATTCCGACCCGTACGGGCGAACACCTTAATCTGCGCATAACTCATGAACAACGTATTTGCGACTATATGTTCCTTCACAAAAAATATTCTATCTGCATGGCCTATCGTCCCTATCATTTTGTCGGTGAGTCCTGTTACACCCTGTATAAAACAAGATACAGTATTACTGATTATCTACATCTGAGAATTTAATTTTACTTTCAGAATTAGTAGGTCTATATTTACGTAAATTAACATTTTATAATGTGTATTTTATTTTACTTCTCGAATGAAAATAAGGCCTTACGATCTTAAATCTGTCGGTTTAAATAAAGTTATTATTATTATTATTATTATTATTATACTATTATAAATTTTAAACTCTACGTATGATTCTTAATTTCTTAATCATCAAAACCAATGTATTCTCCTATCTTGTTAACAGTGGAGGAACTACAGTGCCTAGCAACATGGAAGGAAGGGTCCTCACGATATTTGGTTGGTAAAATCCACCACAATCACGCCACGTCTAACGAGGACCGATATAGATGCTTCGTGTACGAGAAATCTACTCTTCCCGGGGTATCTGCAACGGGAGAAATGAATGGAGAGGGTCTCTATCACACCCTGGAGGCAAGGGATGACGGTGTCGACTACCGGGTAGCTCAGTCTGGAGATGCCACGTGTAACGGCCTCTTCAGCCCCATGGAGGGCTCACGTACCATGACATTACGAAAAGGTATTTATTTTATTTTTATGTGAAACCAATGTACATTCTAGCTGATCCTACATTCTACAAACGTAGGTACAAGCTTACAGGCAATGAAATCTTCGCACTGATCAATACATTTAAATTTGTGTTTGTGGATGTAAGTATATATGCACACATTATGACTTTTTAAGTTAGATTAATTTGTATTTTATTTAACGACGCTCTTAAACATAATTAAAACAGTAAAAATTGTACCTGTGATGGCTGTCGTTTTCAACACATAAAAAATTGTTTTAAATATTCAGCTGATTATTTTAAACCATCGTTTTCCAACCTGCTGTTCAAGGGGTTCACCAAAATATTTCCGTAATGGCGGGTTTCGAGGTTAGGTCTATTATTGTTTCCTTCATTTCTGCAGCATTCTATTATTAATAATAATAATAATAATAATATTTTAATATAATGATAAATATTATTTTAAAATTAAATTAACCCTATAATCTCCCTTGTTGCATATGTGTAACATCGGGAATTTATCACATTATTTCCACAATAAATTAATATTTACCATGAATGCCTGATTTGCAGTTATGTAACAACATTAGAAATGCATTTGATTTCATTACAACTAGGCCTACACGCTGTGTAACTTTTAAGCCGCAAATAGAGTAACTTTAGGTTTTAACCGTTAAGGGTTAAGTTAATTTCAGGTTATTAATCCTTTTGCTTGGAATTAAACTGTATGCATGTCTACTGTATGAATATTTAAAAGTCAATGGTTTGCCCAACTCAGATCGTTGTGCAAGGGTTCGCGAGTCGTAAAAGGTTAGGAACCGCAGTTTTAAACAATTTTTAATTTGTTGAGAACGACTGAAATCACAAGTACAATTTTTATTGTTTTAATTATTTAACAACAATCTCAACGGTGGTTAATAATGTTACTTTTTTAAGTACTGAACTTTAACAATACAAGTCACAATAAACACAATTTAAATGTGAACGTCAAAATGCCGATATAATTTGTTCAGAGGCGTCTTATTTCATACTTGAGATTGCACTGGTCAACATGATTTTTGTCTCATGAGCACCAGTATTATTTAATATTTATATGGACGATATCCTAAAAGAATGGAAGAAGGTTTTAACCAATGAAGGAATATTAATTGATAATAAAGATAAAATAAATGCTTTATTATTCGCTGACGATATTGTACTTTTAGCAGAACCCGAAAATGAGCTCCAAATGTTAGCATATAAATTTAAATTAATAGCCAATAGATATAATTGTAAAATATCAATAAATAAGTCAAAAGTAATTGCATTTATTGGTAAATATGGAATTAGATAAAAAATTGTACTGGATAACAAAATAATAGAACAAGTATCACATTTCCAAAATTTAGGATGTGATATAACTTATGGAGAAAATAAAGATATAGAAAATAAAGTAAATAAATTTCAGGCTATTTGTGGAACCATAAAAAGAACCTTAGGTTTGTTTTTTGGAGGTTTCTTCTAAAATAATCGAATTCAACTGTTCTAATTTTATTCTTTTGTAATTCCGTCAAAGACCAAGTTTCGCTTCCATATGACAAAATATTCTGTATTATGCTCTTATAAATTTTCATTTTAGTTTCCTTTGTAATATTTTTGTTCCAAATTACTCCATGTAATGTCTTAGTTGCATTTTTTGCCATTGCAATTTTAGCCTGTACATCTCTCTCACAGGTGCCGAAACTTGTAATTATTGACCCAAGATATTTAAAACATTCACATTTTTTTATTTTCCCTGTTTCAAGTATGAGGTCATCCACATCCTTTCCCAAACACATATATTCTGTTTTCTGTAAATTTATATTCAGTCCCCATTTTTTATATTCTTCCATTAATTTATTTATCATATATTTCATATCATTTTCATCCCCTGCAAAAATTATTTGATCATCTGCAAACAACAATGAATGCAGTACTTTTCCTCCTATAGGAATACCCATTTCAGAACATTTTTTATACCACAAGTTAAGAGCCTGGTCTAAATAAATGTTAAAAAGGATTGGTGACAAACTGCATCCCTGCTTAAGGCCTTTATTCACTGTGAATTCCTCTGTTAAATTATTCTGTGCTTTTACTTTAGCTTTTGTATTACTATAGATCCTCCTAACAATATTAATCCATTTATCACAGATATTCATATTTCTCATTGCCATCCATAACAATTGTCGAGGTACACTATCATATGCCATCTCTAAATCAATAAAGGTCATATGTAGTTCTTTATTTTTTGCTAGGATTTTCTCTTGTAATTGTCTAATACAGAAAATATTATCAATACATGATCTTCCATTCCGGAATCCACATTGTTCTTCTCTTAAGTTATCTTTTATCTCCTTAAGTTTAAAATTTATAATTTTACTAAAAATCCTAGCTGTTGAAGGTATAACGAAACTTAAATTATATAAAACAATGACTGTTCCTTTGTTGTTGTATGGAAGTGAAAATTGGAAAATGAAATCAAGGGATAAAAGCAGGATACAGACTGCGGAAATGCTGTTTTTACGTAATGTGAAAGGATGCACAAGAGCGGATAGAATAAGGAATGAAACTATACGAGAATAATTAAATATATATAAAATTGAAGATAAAATCAGTGAAAATAATAAGAAATGGACAGAACACTTAATGAGAATGAACAACGAAAGAATACCAAAAAGAACCTTCCTGAATAATCCCAGAGGAACAAGAGATGTTGGCCGACCACGTAGAAGATGGACTCCACTTTTAACTTCGCCGGAACAGGCTGCATAGCCCAAACCTTGTAGTAGAAGAAGAAGGAGTAGTACCAATAGTTGTACTTATGCAGTTTTTTTATCGTGTTTTCAAATATGTATTCGGAATTTCTCCATCATCTACAGGTTTTTTTATTTCAATTTCAATTAATGGATTTAAATTATTATTTTTAATACACTTTTTTCGTCCATTTGTCCATTGTAAAATAAAACAAAATGAGCTAACTCAGGAGATTTCAGCTATGGAAAAGAGATATCAAGGCATAATGGAATCCTAATATGCTGGCCGATTATTGTTGGACCATCAAGAGGGATGCTTCACAGGCGAAATACAGCAGAAAATCGTCATTCCTTACTTTCCAGGTGAGTCCGAATGTTCGAATATTATGTAGTTACGAATGTAGAAAATATTAAAGTGTTTGAAATTATAAATTCCTGTCTCTCGGAAACCTAGCGTGATGAAGAAAAACCGATATGTTATTTGAATTTAGGAGAAAAAATACTATCAGAATCACATATTTTTCTTTCTGCGACAAAAAAAGTATTTTCTGTTGCTCAGTGTTATATGATGCGAAAGTTCTAGAAGACCCTTGATCTACCAGCTGGCTGCTGGCTCCATATCAACATGTGTTAATCATACAGGTGGACGTGTGATAAGCATGTCGGGTCCCCCCTCCGTTATATTTGGTATCTCAATCTGGAGCTACCCAAATTCTTCATGATGCGATGCTGGATAAGAATAGGTCCCATACTGGCTGAAATTCCATGGTAAAATTTCTTCCCCCGTGGGAACTCAAATTATCAGAAGTCCCGTAGTTGAGTAGGAAACCGAAGAAGATAAACATGCAATATGAGATTAGAACAAGTAAACAATTTCAAAGCATTATAACCTGTAACTGAGCTGCTCGTAAAAAATCAAGCAGAGGATAGCAAGAACAATAAAGAACCCGTTACTGTAAAATTATTTTTTCTGTGGACTACTAAAAAAAGAAGAAACTGATTAAGTACTTTTCTTGGAATGTGGCAATTATTGAATAGAGGCTTGGATACGCGACGAAGGGAGAAGAGTGGAAGCACTTGAAAACATGTAAGGTCTAAACGTGAAATGAGCAAACAAAATAAGAAATGAAGTTTTACTAAGAACATTGGATGAAAGAAGAGTAACGATGAAAATAAATTGGCTGAACCAAAGCCTAAGAATAAACTCTCTGTTGAAGGATGGCGCTTGCAGGAATGGTGGATGGAATAAATACTCGCGGAATGTAGTCGAGGAAGAATATGTAAGATGATAGATAACATAAAGATAAATTAATCACTTATAGCAAGAAAGAGAGAAGTAGAACCGAAAGAAAAGTGGAGTATTCTGATTTTGTAGTGAATAGCCTATCCTTGGGCAGAACACCATGGATGGATGAATGCAATCTGACAGTATAGAACAACGGTTTTTGGTTGAAAACTACTCTGAAAATGGAAATTTGACTTCATATTTAGCCTGCATAACACGGAAAAGCAAACATAATTGGAACTAGGATAACAATTTTGAAGATTGGAACGAAGAATTTTGTTGACGCTTCCTGTTAAATTTGTCTAAACCCGTGCATTTCCATGTTGTGCAAGGGTGCTCTCTTGCGGTAGTTACTTAATCAAGTTAATATGCATATCGCCTCAAAGAGACACCTAGTAGGCAACTAAAACTTTCGGCCAAAATATATAAAATAAATTTGCAAACTTTCAGTTTGTACCAAGAGGTTATGCAACATATAGCCATCTACACGTAGTTTTTTTTTAATACAGATAGTAGGCTACACACTTATCTTATGTAACGCATCAATATTGAATAATTATTACGAACAAAATAACCTAAAAGAATTAATATATCCATATGCTCATGACCATCTATCTCTCACTTTATTACACCAGAAGTCGTTGCACTGAACTAAAGAGTCACGACATGTAGCCGCGCATATTTTATTCATATATAGTATACCTTTAATCTAGAAACGCAGTATATTTACTATATAAACTTTAGCTGGATATATCGGTTTTCAAAGTTACAATGGCAACTCTTATGACATAAAAAATCATTGTGAATTATTATGAAATGAATTATTTGAGACGAATAATGTGATACAAAACGCTCGTAATTGTATGATGACCTTGAAGAAGATTTCCGGGCTGTTGGCCGTGGACTTGAGACTTGAAGTTCCCCGACGTTTCGCCAGAGACTACGTCCGGCATCCTCAAGAAGGATCAAGACAACCCTTGAGAATGCCGGACACAGTCTCTGGCGAAACTCAAGACAACCCTTGAGGATGCCGGACACAGACTCTGGCGAAACGTCGGGGAACTTCAAGCCTCAAGGCCATGGCCAACAGCACGGAAATCTTCTTCAAGACTATCACACTAACTCCAGCCGTGAAAGCCTAAGTCAATATACTCGTAATTGTGTTTCCTTGCCTAACTCGAAAATCAGAGGCAAAAAAATATTCAAGTCAACAATAAAAGTTTAGATTTCTAAACTGTAGAATTGCAGGCTTTCACGGCCGGTGTCTTGGCTCTTAAGATGGTCTTCCGGGCTGATTGGCCATGGTCCAGTTTTATTTAAACTCGACGCTTCATTTACTACTGCGGTAGACATATTCAGGAGATTATGTGTGCCCTCTGTAAACTTCTGACTAACTGTCATTCTGCAGCCGCCACTTGAGGAGTTCACACAAGGCACACAGAATCTCCTGAAGATGTCTACCTCAGCAATAGATGAAACATGGAGTTTAAATAAAACTGGACCACGGCCAATCAGTTCGGAAGGCCAACTTTAGAGTCGATTTCTAAACTCTTCCGTTAATCCTCCTAAGACTTAAGCAAACTTTGGAGGTTATTAGTTTAATTTTAACTTAAAATCGCCCATGTTTTTTTTTAAATGCACTAGGAAAGTCTTTGACGAAAAAAAAATACAAATTTGAATTTATACTGGAGAATCTTACTGCCAAGATTTGGAAATACACAAATATTGAAGACGAAGAACTGGTCTCTATGCTATAGGCCTATGTGAATTTCAGTAAAAACCATTTCCAGATGTAATAAATTTTACATAAGACAACATGAAAGCAGAATAACGGCTTGTGAAATGAGATTCATCCGCAGAACAGCGGGTTACACCAGATGGGATCGGAAAAGGAACACCGATATCTTAAAAGAATTGAAGACTACGCCAATTTTGGAATATATTAAACAGTATCAACTAAATTGGAAACACCATCTAGAAAGAATGAGTTCAAATCGGATCCCCAAAACTGTTTATAATTTTGACGAAGATCATTGGGCCGTCCTATGAAACGCTGGAGGGAAAATTTTCTATAGGATCGTAACAGGCCTTGGCCTAATACTTGGAAGAAACAAGAATATATATTTTACATTGTTTTTATAAGGACGCAGAAATAAAATATTGACAAGTTCTGAAATGCCTGCACATTTTGCTAGAATCGAATTCTTGATGAATTCAATCCCTTCAGCAATTATAGACTCGTCATCTCTATTGGATGCACAAGAGTCAATCAAAATAAGAACATCATCCTGCATATCTGGGTACAACTACTGCATGCTCTGGAAAGACATTTAACTTCCTCTTGTGAAATTATTAGATTTACTTCCAAATGCCTTCATATTAGGTAAATTCATATTAATAATTCCGGGAAAATATTAATGGAATCCGATGCAAGGACAAACAGACGTATAGCACCTTGTCATCCACTAAATCACTGACATACAAGAGAGAGAGAGAGAGAGAGAGAGAGAGAGAGAGAGAGAGAGAGAGGTGTGTGATAGCTATAATGGAACTAACCGTATGAAATACTTGGTTGCTTCAATGTAGTAGTAGTAACACTTTATTAGACTATAAGTAAGATACATACAATGCCATTTACAAATGTGGATTGCACGGGCAGCAAGCCGTGCGTGATGTTGACAGTCCGTATCAATAAAATATTGTCTAGTGACAATATAAAATAGATAGGGAAAAAAACACAATAAATAACAATACAATTACATTATACATTAATTATATTACAAAAAATATTAAACATTCATGATATTACACTTTGCTTACATATTTGCTTCAATGTACGGTAAGAGTTTGACCAAATAGACAATCATGAAATCTTGATTAGTCATCGTCAATTACTTGATCTTGTAATGTATGTTGCAATATTTCTGTTCATACACTTAAAACACAAAACCAAAACACAGAACAATGTTTTCATTTAATACTTAATAGAGTACCCCTTAGCTTTAATCACTGCTTGGCATCGTCGTTGCATTGAATTGACCAACTTTTTTATATGTGATTTTATCCCATTCTTCTCTAATGAAACGTTTTAGCTCTTGTTTTGAAGTCCCTTTCCTTTCACGGACATTTTTCTTCAACTCGGCCCAAAGATTCTCTATTGGATTTAGATCAGCTGACTGTGGAGGTGTTCTCAGCTGTTTCGGAACGTTCCAGATCAACGAATGCTTCTTAATGTCCGCAGTATGTTTACTGTCATTGTTTTGGAATATTACTAACTTACTTTCCTCAATAGCCAACTTAGTTTCTCTCACGAATTCGTTGCTTTTTGTTTAATATCAGCAGCTATTTCAATGTCTTTATGAGTACGGTGATAAACAGCGTATTATTATGTTAAATCTTTCTACATACACGAGTTAAAATCTTGTACAACAATGAATTGTAAGGGTCAATGGATTTTACTTTCTTTAAGTCTTAAGCTAGTGGTTTTATAATATTTAATCTCGTCGAATTTTCTGACTTGTGTTCAGATTGTAAAGTCAGTAAAACTCACATACGAATACAATACTGAAGTTTCACCTTAAATTTGCAGAGGGAGATAATGTTCTCCTTCATTAATACAATAAACATTCGTATGGTTCATGAAAGAGTGTGCCGTCATTTGAATGACGTGATTGAAAGCTGAGCATTAATGTTTGATGTGTGTGTGATGTAGAGCAGCTGTTGTGACGTCAAGGGAAGAAAATCTACCTCTTTGAGTTTATATAACTAATATCCCATAAGTTTATAATAATATCTTGCCTTATTTAATCCTCATGATGTAACTTTACATGGTTTCTTCTCTTAAGAGTATCATTCTCACTAATAGCATTCCAACAGTAATTAATTTTTTTACCTTTTATTTTCACTAAATAGTATAAAAATTGCTTGGGCGGGTTTTTTCTCGGGGTTTCTCCCGTTTTTCCTTGCCACAAATTTCATTCCACCTTTTCGTTCATCTGCCCCTGTGACGGTGGGTCAGAAGTGATCGGCGACACCATTGTCGTTCACAGACTTCTATAAATATAGGGGCTTCATCTCATCTCATTCCTTGACCCGACCCTGAGTTGGACACGAGTTGAGGATATTTATTTACACTAGTACCAAAATTCATCAACATTTCATAGTCTTGGAAAATGGGATTATAAAATTTGGGATGTATATAGAATTTTTTGCTGTAATACATATCCCGGACACATGGATCCTGTTAATTTCTCATTATCGCCTCATTATGGTGCTTGTCCGTTTATATAAAAGTGGGTGCCGCAACAATGCTTGGCAATGATTAACATGCGGAATTATTATAGTCGGATGTAGTCGGCATTTTTGTATTTTTTCCAAGGAGCAAGTCCTCTGGGAGGGACTTTAAGCCGTGGGTGGTCCCGAGTCTGAAGATTTTAAGGCTCGTAAAAAGTTCTTAAGCCTGAATGAAAAGGCTTCTAAGCAAAATTTACCGAATTTTCCCGTCCTAGTACTACCTTGGTTTCCTAGATGTCAGTATGAGGCGAAACGCTGACCACGGACCACTCAAGTGGCATCTATACGAAAACAAGTGTAACTAAATTAGTATGGTTCAAATTCTCCCCTGTAGGGGAGAGCGCCTAAATCTCTGTTAAGGGAAACATGGGCTTACAAGATTACAAGAAGAAGATATATAACAGCTGCGGGGAAACAAAGCGAGCCGCTGGACAATCATCATAGTGAGGCGATAATACTATTGTATGTGCCTAAACCAAAATGAACTTTATTGAGATAGCAATATTCTTTAAAAAAAATATATTACGATAAATTTAAAACTAACGTGAAATGAATAAAATTGTAGCTCCAATTTAACACATATTCATACGAAAATTAGACTCACAATATGGCGACAGGGGGAACTTCCGCTTCACTACATCCTGCCTCTTGGTGTTAGTGATGAACGTTTGAAACGCCCTATATATATGAGTGCTTCTCTCTCTAACTGCAATAATAATTATTATTTTAGCTATGAGAAAACGTTTTCTCTGTCTGCAAAGATAACTGGGGATTGTCACAACAAATGACAATGGAATTCCGTGCTGCACATTTCCCGAGGCAACAGTCTGGTCCTTTGTTCGGATCTGAGGCATTGTTTCGATTAAATTATAAATAAAAGTGTTTATTTTAAGCATGGCACTCGCAAACTAAATCTTCACAATACGTAGACTAAACTTCAAAGTTATTTAAAGAAAATATATGTATAAAACTTTGAAATGATTTATCGTGCGGTATGAGCAAGGCTTTGCACGCAACCGTTAAATAATATCAATAATTGGGAACTATGAGCATGCTACTTATAATGGAGGCATTTTACTAAAACTCCTACTAACCATATCTTACAGGAATTTTTGGCCCGTCCTTCTATACATCTACAATGGCATTAATAACGGTCAACATGATTTTTTTTTTCTCTCATGGGTACTAATAGTTGTACTTAATGCAGTTTTTCATCGTGTTTTCAGTATGTATTCGGAATTTCTCCATAACCCACAGTTTTCTTTATTTCAATTTCAATTAATGGAAACCCTCAGGGGTCCTCATCTAGGGGATATGTGGATGGCGACCACAAGGTGCCCAAGCTGAGCAAAACATTTCTTCCACTTACTTGTGTTTTGCTCTCTTTTAACTTTACTATCTAACCTCTCTTGGTTAACTCTTGTTTTTTTCGACCCCGACGCTATTAGGGCATCCGAGGGCTAGGGAGTCTTTCCTTTCTTCCATTTCTTCTTTCCTTTATTTTCTTTTCTTCTCCAGAAAAGCCTGACCAGAGGCTAGAAGATGGCAGCCCCATCACTGGTCTTGCCTTCCTTTGGCCAGCAACCAATCGAAGGGACTATTATTATGCTTTCAAGTCTTATACGAGAATTTCCCGGGGAGGGAAAATTTTCTATAGGATCGTAACAGGCCTTGGCCTAATACTTGGAAGGAAGAAGAAGAAGAAGAAGGATTTAAATAATTATTTTTTTAATAAACGTTTTTTCGTCCATTTGTCCATTGTAAAATAAAACCAATTGAGATAACTCAGGAGATTTCAGCTATGGAAAAGAGATATCAAGGCATAATGGAATCCTAATATGCTGGCCGATTATTGTTGGACCATCAAGAGGGATGCTCCACAGGCGAAATATGGCAGAAAATCGTCATTTCTTACTTTTTAGGCGAGTCCGAATGTTCGAATATTGTGTAGTTACGAATGTAGAAAATATTAAAGTGTTTGAAATTATAAATGCGGAAACCTTACGTGATGGAGAAAAACCGATATCATATTTGAATTCATAAGAAAAAATACTATCAGAATCACATATTTTTCTTTCTGAGACAAAAAAAAAATATTTTTTGTTGCTCAGTGTTATTAAGGGTAAGAGGTTTTAGGTGCCCATCTTTTTTATTATTATGACGAATTAGAGGAGACTCTGAAACACATCAATGAGTCAGATATTGCCTGAAATTAAGAATAGGGCAACTTTTTACCACCTTTTCTCCTCTTTGAGACATTTAGTCACGTTTATCTCCTTTTGTCCTTAATCCTCCTCTTTTGACCGTTTTGTTTTATTCTTTTTAATATTTTTATGTAAGGAATTCAGTCAATTAACTTACTTTACTATATCCAATATATTATATTAAATTATTATTTATCAATATTAAATTAACTTATTGTCAGTTTACTATGAACATGGGAATAGTGAACCTCACTGCTTTCAATGAACACAGTATTCAACAAAATTTAAACACAACTACCTGCAACTATAGAACATATTCACGTTTTTAATTTAACTGGAATCAGTAGCAGTAATTTAAAAATAATTCTCAACGCGTGTCCAACTCAGGATCGCGTCGAGGAATGAGATGAATCCCCTATATTTATAGAGGTCTGTGAACTACAAGGGTGCCGGTCGACTATTCCTGAAGCACCGTCACGGGGGCGGATGAATGAAATGAAACGATATTTGTGGCAGGGAAAAACGGGAGGAACTCTGAGAAAAACCTGCCCAAGCTCCGTTTCGTCTACCACGAAACCCACAGTCATGAAGTGACCGAGATTCGATCTCGGGACCCCAGGGGTAAGAGTCGAGCGTCTAACCGCTTGCGCCACGGAGCCGCCTTTCTAATTGTTGCAACATTCAGTATTATTCACATTGAAATTTTAAAATAGTGTAATCTTATATATAAAAATTAATGTTTGTTTGTTTGTATATTTGTTTGTTTGTTCGTACTTTATGCGCGGCCATACCGTTGATCCTATTGTGATGGGGTTTTTTGCAAAATGTTCAGGAGATTCCCGGGATGAACATAGGCTATAAGAGAATTGTGATACTCAACTCCTACACCCTTAAAAATCGCCCTTTGTAGTGGAAAACGTGAAAAATGTAGCTCTTTGGACGCTTAAATGGCTTACGCTGTCTAAACCATAAGAAATACACAAAATTAATGTACACAGAATTGAATATCTCAAAAAGTTATACAAAAAAGTCCGCGACAGTATATGTTTATCTCTTACGGATAACTCACAAAAACCATTTTTTGTCTTTCATTGATACCAATAGTCCCTTATCTCTTACGGATAACTCACAATAACCATTTTTGTCTTTCATTGATACCAAGAGTCTCGTGCCGTAGTCGAGTGGTTAAGGCAAGAAGTCTTGGCGCAGAACTACGGGACTTACGGTGGTTCGAGTCTCTACGGGGGAAGAAATTTTTCTCATGGATTGTCGGCCAGTATGGGGCCGGTGCACAGGGAGTCAGAAATGAAATCTAGCTGGAAAAAAAAAACAGTTTTGACTCACTCTCGTCAATTTTTTTTTTTTTTTTCCACTCTAATATAATTGTTATATGACGGTTCTTAACTTAACTGGAGGGAGGGTACAATTCTAATGTTCACGACTGTGTGACGTCATCATTCACACTTCTTGAGCCGCAACAGAAGGCTGTAAGAGGTTTTCTTGCGAACTTATTTAATAATATCTAATTATGTCCTAATTGCTGAATTTTATGGTAAAAAAGTAACATATTTTTATCGTCCGTCCATGACATGCGAATTGAACGTTCGGACAGGACAACGTCTGTCGGGTACGCTAGTAGTGAATAAAAATTAACTGATTGTTTTTCTCAGTACGTTTCCGTTTGTGAATGTATAAGTTACTTGACACGTAAAAAGTTTAGTTTTCGCCATTGCCGAAGGTAGCTCTGTCTCAAAAGTTCAAGCAGGATTCCATCGAAAGGATGAAACAATTATATGATACACGTTAATGGTTCGGGAATCACACTGGATGATAAACAAAAGCGAGACCGTATCCTACAACACGCTTAGGTATACGTACTTAAAAGCATCACCATTTTTTCTTGATAAAAATCCAGGAAATCGTTGTGAAGTTTTTCCTAGTCTCAATTTTATCTCTTTTGTAATCGACTTTTAACCCTTGAATTGTATTTTCGAATTATTTTAGCTTTTTATTAATAATAATTATCTTTGTCCGAACTGGGTGAGCGCCCTTGAAAGCCATTGTTTTTTATTTTTCTGGTGACAAAAAACACAACACAGAAATAAGACAACTAAAAGTAGAGTAATCAAACACAACAATAGTGAAATACAGAACAAACTGGGAAGAACACTTAGCAAGGATGACTGAGAATACAATACCAAAAGCAACATAAAACTATTCACCGCTAGGAAGAAGTTTGGTAAGATCAAAGGAAAGATGGAAACAGCAGCAATTTGGAACCGGAACAGGCTAGTAAATAGCCTAAACCGTGACGAAGAAGAATATTAATAATAATATTAAATATAACAATGATGATAAATATCAGTTACAATAATTACAAATGAGCAGAACAAGAATACCACGTCAAATCTTAAATTACCAGCCACCAGGCAAGAGATCTTTGGGCAGACTCTTCAAACATTGGATTGAGGTCGTAACAGACCACTAAGTCTATCACATGAAAGGAAGAAGAAGAAGAAGAATTACATAATGATGATAATAATAATAATAAGAAGAAGAAG
This sequence comes from Diploptera punctata, assembly GCA_030220185.1. NCBI lineage: Eukaryota > Metazoa > Arthropoda > Insecta > Blattodea > Blaberidae > Diploptera > Diploptera punctata. Next base: position 78,958 of record JASPKZ010007997.1, read on the forward strand.
AAGAGTTTAATCAGTATGAACAATAATAATAATAGTGTAATAATAATTATGGCAATAAATGGTCATAATTTGAACCCCTAAACTTCCGAGAACGAATATCAAGCTATACCGTCTAAGATCAACTTGCTCTGTTTTGTCAGCAAAGTTGAAATTTATTTTTATTTCAGTATTAGGGTAGTGAAAGTGTATGCGTTTTAATCGCCCAATAACATTTTTCACGTAGACTGTACTTTCACTCAATGCTAAAACAATTTTAATGTGACGTGCGCACCCCTCACCTCCCCTCGTACAGAGGATTGAATTTTGGTAACACGAGTAATGACACGCAATCAAACTACCAGTTTACATTCCAAATTCTTCGTTAGGTTTTACCCTTAATTACAGATTCCAAACAAGCAGGTTCGATATTGGACAATCTCAAATACCGCTGAAAGCGAGTACAGAATCGCTTATAGTTTCATGATATTTGTACAGTTGTAATGGTTATTCACTTTACAAGTAGATGATTACTCGTGACTGATATTTCTATGACATGAGTAAAATTATTTTTTTTTGCTAGATAGTGCGTTTTGTCGTGCTTACAGCAATGGCGACCATGATTGAAAGTTCAATTTCCTACATTTCGGGGTTACGAACCTAAATAACTATACTGTAATAAAATAACTATACTGTAATATTACATATTACAACTGCGTGTGGGAAGTAAAACCACTGCCCTCTATGTGTACTACATACAACGTATATACAAAAAATATCCAAAAGGTAGTGTTAATATACATTATACGAAACAAATCACTGCATTTTAAATTAATTGAACTTTATTTGAAACAATGTAAAACAATAAATACGGTCTCCTGAAGTTTCAACTAATAAACATTGCCCACACTGTTAACGTCAATTGTTTATAATGAACGCAAAGATACTAAACGGAATGTGGTCGTACGAAAAATTATCAATGAATTTTCAAAAGGCACATGATTGCACACAACTATATAAAAGCGCAGCTTACTGATATACACGCAAACATCCTAAAATCAATATGACCAAAATTAGTATTTCTATTTAATGGTGATCTTTAACAGTTCAAGTCTATAGCAAGGCAATTCAAATCTAGGTATGAAGTGGCATACATTTATTTCAGGCCTGTGGTTATTTTGCGTGCCATAAATCTACGACATGGTACTCACGGCTTTGTTTTCTTACGAAGGAATCCATACTCTGGATTTTCACGTCTTTAAAAATCCATCGATTCCGAATCCACGAACCTCGCAACCAGAGATCACTTTTAGTCCTAACATATTTAATAATTATATTTTGGTGCTTTTAAATATCATATTCAAGCTTCAAGTGTCCCTTTTCAAACAGATTTCTTTAAAATTTGTTTTTGGAATAAACTTTTAGATAAACTAGAGAAAATAATGAGTAAGTTGTAAGCAGAGCTTACAAAAATGTCAGCTAGTCACGTTTTTAATAACAAACATTTAATGTAAACTTTCCTTCTATTTTTTTTTTCATGATCATCCAAATCTCCTGCATATTTTATAACAGATAATAAGGCTAAAAATTAGCAGATCAAACCAATCATACATTATACAGCACGAGTTTGTTGTAAAAATATGTCGCAAATGTCAAACATGGAATTGCTGATCATCATCATTCTTTATATCACTTTAACTTTTATACGGTTTCGGGGTAGCCTGCTGCCTTGTTACGCAGCGGGCCCGGGTTCGATCCCCGGCCGGGACAGTTTTTCTGAGTGAGGTTTTTATCGGGGTTTTTCCTCACCTGTAAGACAAATGTCAGGAAAACTTTAAGGCCCAAACGGTCCCCGAAATCATATGGCCATCACAATCGTCATCATTCATATTCATCTTAGGTTAAGTTTAGGATTAGGGACTCTCCTAGCGCACCATTATCATCATCATCACCCATCATATCATCGGGGCAACGTAACCCCGCCTTCCAGGCGCCCCAACCTCAGAAGTGGGTTACAATTACGCCATGCCGGGAGAGAAACCAGGAATGTCGAAAGACAAACCTGGGGCATTTGGGAAAAAAAATTAGTCATTTTTAAATAACGAAATCATCTAATTAAATCTAATTCGAGCTCCGTCGATTACGGATTTTGTAGAAATAAATTAATGCTGAGGAAATGATAATCTTAAAACGGTAAAACGAAAATAGTAAATCATCAGCTTCTACTTCATGAAATTAGGCCTTTAACCTGTTTTCACATCAAGTGGGATTTAATGAATGGAAATTGTGAATTGTGGCGATATTTAGATATCATTAGTTTAAATAGGTACCTTATTTTCGTGCGTTCTATTAGTCGGAAATAATGTTTTTTTTTGACTCGTTTAACATCCTAGGCCATATAGCGTCTATTTATTTCATTTGTTTGTATTTTTATTCATATTTAATAATATTATGAAATTGTGAATAAGATGAAATGAGTACTAGTAATGGAATTCCAACCCAGCATTTGCCTTCACGATTGAGGGAAACTAGAGAAAACCTCAAAACCTCATTTGAGGATATGAACCCGGGATCTCCCAAATGCGAGACTCAAACGCTACCACTTGAGCCAAATCGTTCGATTGGTATGACTTAGAATGAATTTCATAATATGATAATGATTTTTAAGACAGAAATACACAGACTGCTAGCATACATACTAAGATCCTAGAAGCGATATAACTGATTAAAAATTCAACTTTTATAAGATTCATGATGTGTTCCGTTGAGGTATTATTCAAAATTAACATAAAATTATGGAATATTCACCTGAAAGGTCCGTCTCCTCAACTTAATTAATTATTTAACTGTAGCGCTTTCGGGACTTGTCCCATCATCGACAGGATTCAAAACTGGTGTTTCACTGAAGATCTGGTAGAGGGGGTTGCATGTATTGGGTTCGTTTTCGTTTATCATGTTGCCGTTGTTGTGAGCTGCTTTCATGATTTCCATCTCTTCGAGTACGTTTATCTTCGCTGGATTATTTTCTCTGTGCGTTACTGTTAGGGTGTTTTCAATATTTAACATGCGATGTCTAAACACGTTATCCATGAAGGACATCGCATGTTAAATATTGAAAACATCCTAACAGTAAAGCACAGAGAAAATAATCCAGCGAAGATCGATGTACTCGAAGAGATGGAAATCACGAAAGCAACTCACAACGACAGCCTGATAAACGAAAACGAACCCAATACATGCAACCCCCTCTACCAGATCTTCAGTGAAACACCAGTTTTGAATCCTGCCGATGATGGGACAAGTCCCGAAAGCGCTACAGTTAAATAATTAATTAAGTTGAGGAGACGGACCTTTCAGGTGAATATTCCATAATTTTATGTTAATTTTGATTAAGAATTATAATTGATAATATTAACAATTACTTTTCACTTGGCAGATGGATACACACAATAAAAATAGGCCTATACAACCAAAGTTCTAGATGCTATATAGGGGAAGACATCCAAGGGTTTCAAAATATAATTAAAGTAAAATAAAAATTGTTAATGAAGTATTATTTTGTTTGTTTCAGCCGCTTCTCCATTGAAATGCAAGTTTCCTTCATGGCTGACGTCATCTCAGCATTGGCATACATTGGATTACACGCGTTCCTATACTTTCCATAAGCACAATACAACACTGAGAATTACAAACACTACATCACAGCCATCTGGTCAACATGGTGCTAGTAGTAACAACCCTTCTCAGGGGTAGGTTTTCATATCTTCTCACAGAAATTAATAAATGTTATGCATTTTCAGTAAATAATAATAATAATAATAATAATAATAATTATTATTATTATTATTATTGTTCTTGTTGTTGTTATAGGCCTATAACTATATAAACAGCACTCACAGGTTAAAACTATGGAAAGAAAATAATATGTACAAATAAAAATCAAGTAGTTGGTTACATAGAATTCGACATATTGCACATAGGCAACTCTTCGGCTTGTATCACTATGATATGTTTTTTGTGTACATATAGATCAGTAATCCCCTTACAAAGTAATAATCCATCCATACTAATTCTGCGCGAAGGCAGATCCTTCAGCAATCATAGCATTTTCATACTATGCTTGCAGCTTTACTAGGGAATTGCTTTCCACACCGGTGAAGGATGATGATGGCCATATGATTTCGGGGACCGTTTGGGCCTTAAAGTTTTCCTGACATTTGTCTTACAGGTGAGGAAAAAACCTCACCCAGAAAAACTGTCCCGACCGGGGATCGAACCCGGGCCCGCTGCGTGACAAGGCAGCACGCTACCTTGAGACCACAGCGGTGGACAAAGTAATAATAAGTATTAAAAAATAACAATGCATGTGATTGTGCAAGTTGAAGTATGTAAGTTAGAGTCCAGTGATTTATATATTTATATATGTATTATTATTGTTATTATTATATTATTATTATTATTATCATTAGCTTCATGGTGCGATAGGCCTAGAAGGTCCTTGGTCCACCAACCAGCTTATGGCCTTACATCCATATGTGCTAATCACGAAGGTAGACGATCATCAAGCCGGCATAGGGGTCGCATGTGATATGTCGGGTAACCCAGCCGTTATAGCTAGTTTTCTCAATCTTGAGGCGCTATTTATTGTAGCTACCCAAATTCCTCATGATGCTGGGTTTGCATTATCTTTTATTGGGCAAAATTCCATGAGAAAATTCTTTCCCAATAGGAACTCGAACCAGTGCACGTCCTGTAGCTCTCCACAGGCATGATGCCTTAAACCGCTCGGTTGTGACTCTGGACATTATTATTATTATTATTATTATTATTATTATTATTATTATTATTTTCATAATCATCATCATCATTATAAAATTAAAATGTCCTACGTTGTGGATTGAGCATGCACTTTTTTGTATTATGTGGCAGGTACCACAGTAACCATGGGATGGCCGTGTCGCTGGGGTTGACAGGAGATATAACTTCAAGTCAACAGCAGCAACACCAGGAGATGCGCGTCGTGTGCACCGAATTTAAAGAGCCAATTACAGCTGAAATTGCACACATCGTCACACATTTCACTATGGGATGGTAAGTATTTCTGTTCTCCTTCATGAAACTTACACCAAAGCTTTAATTAAACGACAATTATGTTATAAATTAATATGTAATGAGACTGATGATATTCGGCAGCTTCCAAGTTACAACGTTTTGAGTAGGAAAAGTGCCTTGGTTGACATTGTAGTGTTCTATAGCGAGCACAAGTTAACTGACACCGGAGTATGCATGCGATGTGGCGGCGCAACGCAGTCTAGTGCGCAGCTGCGATGCATACGAGAGTGAACGGAATACAGACGCTATGGTTCTGTGTGTAGTATACCTTATTTCCCAACCAACTAAGGTACTTTTTCTGGTTATGCGTACTCGATAATGGTCATACAAATGGCGCGAGGGCCTGCGGTATTTACATTATATGTTATATAATTATACTAATGTGAACTTAAACTTATCAAAATAATGATATAAAAAGAGAATATATGTATTTGTTTGTATTTTGGAATATGGTTGGCATATAGGTGGCAGGAATTTAAAATCAGAGTTTTCATGTTTAAATCATTAAATCCTCAGTATCTCTCAGTGTTAATTAAATGGATCATTACTTTGGGATCAACATCATCATTTTTCAGACTAAGGCTCGAATCTATGAACGCATTAGACCGTAAAAGTCGTTCTCTGCCTGTACTCTGCTGAGAAAGTTGCATCCAAATACGTTTTTGCGTACTCAAAAATCTGTTCACGCGATAATAATTATTGAAATCCCTAAGATACCTGGCGAGGTGACTTAGCAGACAAACGAATCGTGAGCAACCCGATGGTAACCGATGTAGTTTGAAAGCTTGCAGCGTACCTTGCTGCTTTATCCAAAATGTCGGATCTTGAAGACTTCGATCATGTTTTCGGTATACGCGGAGAAGAGGAATTTGATAGAGTCTACCGAAAGAATTCAACTGGAAGAACAGGAGAATCGGCGTAATATTGCGCGACGCAGACGTCGTCGTATACGGTATTATTTGCGGGACGCAAGCGTAAATGCGCTCCTCTAACAGACGAAAATAACGGAAGTGGTTTTATCGCTGAGAATTCTGGGTAATTTCTTGCCAATATTACGAAAACGACGATTTTCATGCATGACCAGTTAGTGGGTAGCTAATTCGATCTTTGCACTTGCTCACGGAAAGTCAGCTCACCAGTGATTGGAAGTAATTTGAGTAGAGATTAATGTATTTGCATGCGGGCCTAAGACTCCTTTAATCAGTTACCTAGTTAGTACTTTTATTTAACGACGTTCAACATACCAGGTCTTTAGTGTCGCAATTGAAATCTGGGGGTGAAAGGTCCGATAAACTTTTCTCACAGGTCCTTTATTTCAGGCTTGAAGTTCTTTTAAGTGCCGTAAATCTAAGGCACGTGCTCCCTCTACTTCCTTTCCGATTTTTCACAGTTTCCTTCAACTGAAAGCAAGTGCCAAGACATTTACGCAACAACTTCCCTGAAAAATCACAGGCTTCGCATTTATCACATTCATAAAAAAATAAGTTTAAGCAGCCAAGCCATATAGTTCATAACAATTGAACTAGAACGCCTTCATTTCAACAATATTACCGGATATAGCAGCTTTAACGTGCGCCAAATATGACTTAAGGGCTTAAATTCCCAACCCAGAGACATGATTTTGTCGCGGTTGCGTTGGGTTCGTCCTCACGTAGTTTACATCGTAAATAATCACACACATATGTCGAGTAAAATCTCACAAATAATTTTATTTACTTCTACAAATTATCAGTAGTAAATGAATCACAATTTTCACTCACAGTTAATATTGTTTCAAAGTTTATCTATTTCACAATTATTTTACAGCCTCATATGAGTTCACTCACTGCAGCGCTCTCGTTTTCGTCCTCGCCGCATATTATAAAGGCGGGGAGGAACTTTATAGGCTCAGGCTCGAGACACTTCGAAACATGGAAGCCTCTAGCCACCTATATTTCCCGAAAGGGAAAGTGGAGAATCGTAGAGATCTCTGGAATGACAATTCAGACATTTCGGTGGTCTGCGCGGGTCTTTCGACTCGCGAGCCGGTGACTCGCAAATCTATACCGACCAATGCGAGACCACTATTCTCGCCTTCGCCCGCGAAATTCAAACGTCGTTATTACGACATGTCACAATATGATATTCCCAATACATTATGGTTCAGCTGTCATGATATTCGGTGACGTATGGATAGCCAACATTTATCATAAGTAATGCCACGAGTGATTTCCAAATTATCGATAAATTCAAGACTCACGAAGTGAGTAGTGAATTTATCTAGAGAATTTGGAAATCAAGAGTGGCATTTGTTAGGACTATTTAACGAATAAAAGTAAGTTCTTTACTAAAAAATAATTATTTGAATATAGTTACCGGTGTTTTAAAATATGTATATACTTAATGTAAACGGCGATGTTTGAAAACAAATTAGAAATGTGAGGTTATGTATATTCACTGCAACTCGATCATATTATTTATTGCCAAATAGGATGGCAATATTGTAAGAATGCACTCTAGTGGAGAAATAATGAAACACATCAAACTATTATAATCAACATTATAGGTTAATCTTTTATATTCTGAATAAACAACTCAGTAAAATCACTGAATCTATTCATTATTTGCTATATTCAATGTATTTGTTGGAGAAAAGTAATGGTCTAATCTGTTTAGAATATTAAAAAAGGAGGAGCTTTCTTTATCACAAAAGCAGGAGCTGATAAAGAGAAATCGATAAAGAGCGAGGTGAAACACGACTGTCATTGGTGTAAAACAGAATTCATTGAAACGTGATTGGTCATTGAGTACCATTTGCGACATGAGTTAAATAGTCATAGAAATTAAATCGACAATACATCAAATCCGATGAATGGAACTAAGAGAGCACTACGATGCTAAATGTTTCTAAAACAATCGCCATCAATAGGCTGCTCTATGGGGTGATCACTCATTACAATCTAGTGCGGAAAACAAGGAAATCGGTAGTGCGGACACTGGTTTATCGTGATACGGCAATCCTAGTGAATAGTGATTGACCTTTATCCTGACTGCGCTGCGGCACAGTCGGTCCTTGCCTTTACGTCATTTTATTTAATATCCAATAAATCTGCTCTAAGGCGAGAGAGGACGCCTAACTTCAGAGAACACGATAACTTATAGAAGAGTCGCTCTATGACCATTATAACTAAAGCGGCTGTAAATAAAAAATATATTTTTTTTAATTGCAGAAACTCTGTCAACCTACACATTCTGGAGAATATTGAAGAAAGTTTCAATACGTCGATCTAATTGCTGCACATTCGAAATTTCCTGAACGTGATTTTGCAAAACCACACTAATATTATTACAGTACAACTTTACAGAATACTGCTCTTGTTACGTTATCAGCAGCGAAAAAATTTGCAAGTAAACTGAATTTGCTAGGAGGTTAATGTATAAACATTTAAGAGAATTTCAGCCGTTTCCCCTCGTTTCATGTCTCCCCAGTGCATTGCTACGCCGGTCACAGCAACGGTTCGTTAAGGGTTGCATCGCTAAAACGATCTTCAAACATCACATCCTCATTTAAACATACAAGAAAAACCAGTCTTATCAAAGTCAGAAATTTTGCTGTATTGAAATTTTATGTAAAAACCTTTCTGCCAATAGTATGAAATAAAGGACTTTTATTTTATATATCATTCCAATACAATAAAGGTCGTACGAAATGACCGACAAATGGGACATTTTTACAAAACGGTCGCAACTTAATCAACATATGATTATACCATGACAAGGTTAATTAGACAATTTACAAGTAAACTGACAAGTTCTCGCAAGAAATTATATGAAAACTAGCTAATACCTGACATGCGCTGCTATGCCTAAATAGGCCTAAGTGAAATGTGTTTTTAAGTTTAGTTGAATAAGGAAAAATAAAAATAATTATAAATTTATATCGTAATTATTTTTTGATACCCCGTGCTGATTATGCAGCGTTGCCCGGAAATCTAATTATCCCGACCTTCTTGGCATCAATGAGCTGAAAGAAAAATAGTTATTGTGAGTTATCCGTAAAATATAGACATGCTGTCGCGACTTTTTTTTGTAGAATTGTTTGAGATATTCAATTCTGTATACATTAATTTGGTGTATTTGATATGGTTTAGCAGTATAAGCCATATAAGCGTCCAAAAAGCTACTTTTTTAGTGCACCGATACATTTTTTCTACGGCCCTATAGTGCGTACGGTAATACGTTATATACGTTAATTGTCCCAAAAAATATCTAAATGATGATAAAAACCTCAGTCAAATCAGTCCAGTAGTTTTTGAGTCCATAAGGGACAGACACGCAGATTCACAGACGTTCATTTCCATATATAAATATAATAAATTCATATCATCAGTAGGCCTACTTATTCCATAATAATGTTAGCTAAAATGAACCATTTCATTTTACCGAAAAGTATTTTAACCTTTTTTAAAATAAAATTTTATCAGCTCACGTCATTTCTTCTTCTTACACTGCACTCTAATTCAACCCATGAAGTTACTACAGACCTTATGGGCTATGCCAGTGTCCCCCTACGTACAGAGAGTAGATGTTGCCAAACTGATAATAACGGCATTTGTTTGTTTAGGGAGTAGGTTAGCAGTATTTTTTCCAAATGTATGTACTATACATTTAAAAAAACATAGTTTTTCTTTTATAGCATGCAAACTAGTTTTATGGTAAATATGGGAGTCGACAATTTCACACAGGATAGTACAGATCCGCACGAGCTCAGTGACAAGTGGTAACTACAACTTACAACTATGTGCCTGCTGTGTTGCAATCTTCAGTTTTATATAAGAATTTCTCTCAAGAAAATATTATTAAAATGGCAACCCAGTTCCCTATTTCAAACACACAGTAACTTCCTGGGTTGAATCTGACTGTAGTTTCGGAACCTTCTTCGATTCTATCATCAGTTGTTATGTCGTCTTGAAGGCCCGCCTAATACTCTCAACTTGCACCTCTGTTGGGAGCAAGAGGCGGCTCTTCAAGACGACATAATGGTCGTGAAAATACTGGCGATGGAACCGAAGAAGGTCGTGAAACTAGCCTAAGAATATGATGAATATGAGGTGAGGTGATACAATTTCACTTAAATAAACAATACATCACAGTGTTAATTCCTAAAAAGTATTTTAATTGTTATGATACAATATTCATTCAATTTTGTCAATTGACAGCCTTCATTTATTCCATTGATGCAAGTTGTATTATAATATCAAAATGATATTGTGAAAAGAAAAATCAATGTCTGAACCAGGCATCGAACCGTGGACCTCTAGTTCTCCAGACTAGTGTGCAGCCCACTACACCATTCCAGACCTGGATATAATATGATACATTATTGGAACTGTGTTAAAATGACAGTATTCGAAAATGTTAAATAAGTTGTATTATTGCAAATGCACGTTCATAACAAGTTCAGACATACCGAGCGAGTTGGTTAAAGCGGTAAGGTTTGTGACTCGTATTCCGGTTCAAATCCTGGTGCCGACCAACCTAACCTGTCAAAGCAAATTCGGGTTGGAATTTAATTTCAGGCCCTTTCCATAACATTAAATATAAATAAAAATACAAAGAAATAAACTAAATAGACGTTATATAAACTTTTTTTAAAAGGCGTACATAAATAAGGAAAACAAACTTCATGTAGTTATTCATATTTTATTTCATCCATAGTAATTCTGCCCGTGAGCAGGTCTTTCACTGCAATCATAGCATTTTCATGCTATGCTTTGCAGCTTTACTAGGGAATTATAGGTGTGGTAGATTCCCGTTGCTTTCCACACCGGTGAAGGATGCGCTTGATGACGATAATGATATGGATGATGATGGCCGGATGATTTTCGGGGACCTTTGGGGCCTAAGCTTCCTGACATTTGACTTACAGGTGAGGAAAATCCCCGAAAAAACCTTACCCACGAGCCTGTCCCGCCCGGAAATCGAACCCGGGCCCGTGCGTGACAAGACAACACGTTACCTCGAGACCACAGTGGTGGAGCATATTTTATAAATAGGCTAACATACATATTGAGGGATATGTTACATTTATTCCTACTTTGTCTTGAAATAGACCTAATAACTTCATCATTAGTTCTTCATACAAACCAGTTTATTTTGAACATAGTTTATGATCTCCTGTATCGATTATTGAATGCACACATGTTAATATAGATTTATTAAAATACGCTAATGGAATTCGAGTTAACATTGAATAAAAATTTTACTTGCAAAAAACTGAAAGTGTTAAGAATTCGTTTTGAAACTACGGTCTCAGTTAAACTTCGGTTGCAAAAACATTTAAATGCATCCGTATAAACTCATTTCAATCTTTGTAACTAAATAACTATTTCAAGGCATATAATTAAAGCACACCGATTGCAAATATATAATCCAATTTCCGTTATCTAAAAAGACTGAAGTTATATTTATATAGGCTAATGAAAAATGCCTACAACTCAATGGTATTAATAAGCAGTTGGTTTATGCTGATGATATAGTTAGTAGCTATTATTAGACGATAGCGAGGAGATACTAAGGGCCAACACACTCTATTGAGTAGCACTAAGAAATTGGGGCTGGAAGTAAACATCAGTAAAACTAAATATATGGTCACATACAGAAATACATTATATAATTGAAATGGACAGTTAATAACAAATGAGGGAAATTTTGAAGAATTGGGTGAATTCAGATACCTAAGAACAATAATTACAAATAGGAATGAGGTGCAGAAAGAAATTAAACATAGGCTCAATTGTGGAAATGCATGCTCTAATGCCTTACAGGGTCTCTTTTCATCCCAACGCCTCTCAAAAAAAAAATTAAACAGAAAAATATATAAAACTTGTATTCTCCCAGTTATATAATATGGATGCAAAATAGTTTAAGGGAGGAAAAAAAAATTACGAGTATTTGATAATAAAGTTTTGACTACATAACAGAGAACTACTTTATCTTTATGGGTAACTAGATTTAATAAGAACAGTCAACTCTCGTAGACTGCGATGGACAGGATATGTTGCACGAATGGGGAATGAAAAGACGTGCATGGAAACATTTTGTAGGAAACCAGAGGGAAAGCGTCCAGTAGATAGGCCAAGAATGAAGTGGGAGAGTAACATTAACCATGATTTGAGGGATAGTAGATTATACAGGGAAGACTGGAAAACATTAGCTGTAGATAGGGATGTATTGAGAGCTTATGTCCGCGCCGCCATAAACCTACGGGTTTGATAGTGTCAGAGAGCTGGTTATTTATTAATCATCAAGTAACTAACTAACTAACTCACTGGCACTATCGAACCCGTAGGTTAAATGGCCGCGCGAACATAAGCTCTCCAAACATCCCTATTCTGAACTAATGTTTTCTAATCATCCCTGTATAATCTACTTATCTCAAATCATGATTAATCATATTCTCCCATCTCTTTTTGGACTACCAACTGGGCGTTTTCCCTCTGGTTTTCCTACATGATGCCTGTTTCATTCCCCAATTTGTGCCACATGTCCTGCCCATCGCAGTCTACGAAACTTAACTGTTCTTATCATATCTGGCTTCGTATAAAGACTATGTAGATCAATGTTATGTAATCTTTTCCATACACCTGACTGTTAATGTTTCATTGGTCCAAAAATTTAACTACAGCATTTCGTAGATGGTTGCGGTTTACTATTTCCGTAGTTCTCGGGTTTAAACCAGGCGGAAGTCGATGGATATTTCAGGGCGCAAAAGTCCCTGAGCAATATTTGTTGGCCCTTGCACTCTCAGCTTTGATTGAAACGCTAATAAACTGAGTTGATAAAGAGCGTCATTAAGTAAAATACTACTACTGGGCAATCCTTCAATATACACTTATTCCATGCTTCTGTGCAAAATACAAGTATTGTGGAATACATGCTTTCACGGCCGGTATTCATAATATTAATATTCCAGACGTTTCTCCCTCAACTGCGGAGGGCATCTTCTGTGGCGAGTGCTTCTAGGTGGTGTTCCCTTGTAGACTCGACTGTGAGTCTGTGAGAACTAGAAGCACTCGCCACTGAAGATGCCCTCCGTAGTTGAGGGAGAAACATCTCGAAGAAACACCAGTTACAGACCACATAGCCCGGAATATTTTAATATTAAATACAAGTATATTATTGAGAACCAAAATTATTTTAGAAAATCAAAGTATAGAACAGGTGTCTAGTTTCAAATATTTGGGCTGTGATGTTGGCTACAATGTGGAAAGAGATATTGACTCCAAAATAAATAGATTTCAGACGGTGTGTGGAACAATACAGAGAACATTCAAAAATAAAATTAGAAAAGAAACCAAGATAAAAATGTATAATGTTATGGCGGTTCCCACAATATTGTATGGATGTGAAACTTGGGCTCCAGTGAAAAGACAGAAGGATAGAATACAGAAGGCAGAGATGCGGTTCCTAAGACAAGTAAAAGGATGTACAAGACTTGATAGAATAAGAAATGAGGATATAAGAGAAGAATTGAAAGTACAGCCTTTATTGGATAAAGTCACGAATTACAGACAGAAATGGATTGATCACATGGATGGAATGAGCAAGGAGAGATATCCATTGTTAGCCAGAAATTATCAAGCAAGAGGAAGGCGTGATGTTGGAAGACCTAGAAGACGTTGGGCTGATGCAATATGAAGTCGGAACGGGCAATTGCCTAATCCCTGGAGTGATGATGATGATGATGATGTATATTATTGCGCATTTGTAATATGGTCTACGAAGTGGTGAGTATTTTTGTTTTATTTTTTTAAAAAATCACATATCCATAAAGTGCAAAACCGAACTATGAGAAGTGCAATGGATATCACTGTAACACGCACGTTCCAATAAATATGAATATTTTAAAAATACCTTTACTCTAATGTAGGGTGAAAGATGCTCCTTTTGGAGATTCTAATCTCATCGTCCCCACTAAACGTAAAGGGGCGTTTTTTGGTCTCTCTATTTTTTTTTTGAGGACTCTGCCTTGCTTTGTCTCTCTTATCTTAAATTCATAGTAGGACTTCATTTTTTACATATTTGGAAACATTAATTTTGTATAACTTATACTATTTGTTGGCAATCATAAGAACAAATGCAGCTGAAGAAATAGTTTTCTCTCATAAATTCTTTGTGGATATAAAAAAAATCTTTATTAAAGTAAATTCCGTGAAATTAGAAATTGTGGACAGGACATACTTTGATATTTCATGTACGTCTATTAATTTTTATGAAAGAATACCGGAAGAAATTCTTTTAGAGGACATAATGTTTTCACATATTATACATCAAACATACCATTTTTTTTTTTTTTCCAAGCGCGACAGGCCTAGGAGGTCCTTGGCTTACCAGCGCTTGCTGGTCTCTCATCCACATGTGTTAATCACAGAGGTATATGATCATCTAGCCAGTTTAGAGGTGACTTGTGATCAGCATGTCGGATCCTCCAGCCGTTATAGCTGGTCTTCTCAACCTGGAGTCGCTACTTATTGTGGATACCCAAATTCCTCACGATGCTGGGTGGGCACCGGTCCCATGCTGGCCGAAATTCCATGAGAAAATTTCTTCCCCCCAGGGGGCCTCGAACCAGCGCAAGTCCCGTAGCTCTGCGCCAATACTTCTTGCCTTAACCATTCGGCTATGGCGCTGGACACTATTACATTTAATTATTTTTTTTATTTTTTATTCTATTTTTTTTATTCCGGCTTTTACAATGAATATACATTTTTCCGGTACCCATGTTCACAGTTAACTACACATTTGTTTCAACACATTTTTCCATTCCTGTCTGTTCATCCATATATCTTCTTCTATTTCCCATTCCCTCTTAGCTTCATTGATTCCCCTGAATCCAGGTAATAGTTGGTCTACCCTTCTTTTTCCTTCCCTGTGGTTCCCAATCCATGATTATCTTAGGTAGTCTTCCTTCTTCCATTCTTCTAATGTGTCCGTACCAATTTAATTGTTTCTTCTTTATAAAATCTAATATTGAATATTGTACCTGCATTTTTTCTTTTATATATGAATTTCTGATTTTATCCTTCCTAGACATTCTTGCAGCACGTCTCCAGTAGTCCATTTCAGTGGCGAGCAATTTTTTTTTTCTTTCATTTGTGCATTTAAAGCCCACACATCAGCTCCATAGGTAATAATGCTTCTGATTATTGTATTAAAAATAGTTTTTTTTTTGTTTCTTTGAAGATATGTTTGTCCCATACTATTCCATTTAGGGCAGATATAGCATACTTTCCTATATTGATCCTGTTTCTTATCTCTGCTTCTTGTTTTCCATCTTTAGTAATTTTAATTCCCAAATACTTATATTCTTCAGTGTGTTTAATTGTCCCTAAATCTTCTTCTAGTATTAAATCTTGAGGAAGATCCCCTATTGTCATATACCTAGATTTATCCATATTGATCTTTAAACCCCATAAACTATATTCTTGTATTAATTTTCTAGTGAGGTATTCTATATCTTCAAATTCTTAATTTACTTATGAAATAATTATGGTATATTTTATTCAACTTTTTATGAAAAGCGTTCCAACAATTGTTCTATGTTTTTAAGTGATTTTTTTTTGTAATCTGGCCATCTACACTATCATTTGAAATAAATTTAATTGAAAAGTTTTAAAAATAACATTTGAAAACAAGGATACAGTTTCTTGCCTCTGAATAAAAATTAAGAATTTCTTTGTATTATTCTAGAAGTGTAAGACACTTGTAAGATACAAGAGTGTTCATTAATGAGAACATTGTTTTGTGTTACAGCCAGAGTGGATATGTGTGCATGATGTTCTACAGGAGGGACGGACATGTCATAGAAGTACAAACAGGTCAGCATTATAAGCAGATTTTTAACCTATAACCTCATTATGAATTATATTATAACAAGACATTTTCACTAAAAAATAAAGCTTTAAATTTCACTAATAAAATTAATGAGATTCCTATTTGAGAAATTTTGAATTCAAATCACAATGCCAACCCCCTGACTGAACTACTTTTTTTTTCCCCCTTCATCATCAAAAATAAATTCTGGATTATAATTTCATTACCACAATACATTTCATAATTAATCCATCCATCCATCCATAGTAATTCTGCCCGAAGGCAGGTCCTTCACTGCAATCATAGCATTTTCATGCTATGCTTGCAGCTTTACTAGGGAATTGTGTAGGTGTGGTAGCTCCCGTTGCTTTCCACACCAGTGAAGGATGATGATGACTATTTAACTCATGCCCCAAATGGGAGTCAATGACCAATCACGTTTCAATGATTTCTGTTTTACAACCAATCAGAGTCGTGTTTCACGAAATATTTATCAGTGTTATAATTACCATATATTAAACAAAGCTCCTCCTTTTTAATATTCTGAACAGGTCTGACCGTTATTTTGCACTGACTGAGCCTATAAGAAATACGGCTACCAGATTGTATATATAGTGCATACATGTCAACATTTGTAGCAATTTATTATACCACCAAAAAAAGAAACCACTGTTTGACTTTCTTAAATGTATTTTTTCCCAGGTAATAATCCAGAAAAATATAATTGTAATATTTACATAATACGACATCAGAAATGAATTAATATACAGATTGATGTTTCATTTTCTCCACTAGAGAGCATTCTTACAATATTGCGTTCCTTTGGCAATAAATAGTATGATCTGGTTGCAGTGATAAACAAAAGAAGCAGTAGAAGCGTACCTATCGTTTCTCATTTGTTTTCAAACATCGCCGTTTGCATTAAATATATAAATATTTTGAAATAACTACAGTTAAATAATGATTTGTGAGTAAACAGCTTAATTTTATTCGTTAAATAGTCCTAACAAATGCCACTCTTGATTTCCAAATTATCGATAAATTCACGACTCACGAAGTGAGGAGTGAATTTATCTAGAGAATTTGGAAATCACTCGTGGCATTACTTATGATAATGATAAGGATAATGGCCATATGATTTCGGGGACCGTTTGGGCCTTAAAGTTTTCCTGACATTTGTCTTACAGGTGAGGAAAAGCCCGATAAAAACCTCACCCAGGAAAACTGCCCCGACCGGGGATTGAACCCGGGCCCGCTGCATGACAAGGCAGCACGCTACCTCGAGACCACAGCGGTGGACATGCATAATTAATCACAATCTTAAAATTAATCAAATGAATTAAATTTAATATTTGTTAGATTTGCATGAATACAGATAAAACTAGATATAAACTAGTAGGCCTATATATTCAAAGCAGCCCATGCTTGATCTGAAAAGCATTTAATCAATACAGAAGCTAGCCTAATCAAACACACAGATAAACAAAAAGAACTCACAGTCTGGGAAAAAATCCACATCCAAAAAAAACAAGAAAGATAAGCTCATGAATTTCAAAACTCCCGCAAATTTTGACCTGATCCAGAGGTTCATCGGTCCACCGATAGAAGTAAGAAGAAAACCACCAAGAAATGACATAACACCGGTCGACCAGAGGCTACTGAAGATGGAAATAAGCTCCGAAACTGCAGTATAGAAGAAAAAGGATATGAGATGAGGTAATAAAAAACATTAATTTAATTCTTATATATTCAAAGACCTACATGCAAGGGTCTCCAAATTAAAATAAAAAATATATACATAAATTATCACTACAGACATGAATATATTATAGGTCAACAACAGAAATACAATATACACAGCCGAGCTTCGGACCAGGGAACATCACCTAGAAGAACTTGCCACTGAAGATGCCCTCTGTAGCCGAGGGAGAAACATCTAGGAAAAACACTAGTTATGGACCATAGCCTGAAATCTTCTAATATTAGATATACTGTCTACTAGCATATATTTAAAGATTAGTCTGGATTCATATTAAAGGAGAGAATTAATATTCATTTGAATCACAAGCCTGTTAGCTCAGTGGTCATAGCACTGGTGTAAACAACCAGAGACTTCAGATTCAAATCCCGATGCACTCATATAGCTTTTTCTTCAAATAAAAATGGTCCAGGCATTTGTAAATAAAGACAAAGTAAAAAAAGAAAAATATAATTTTTTTCCTGAAAAATAAATAAGCTTGACCAATTTCAAATGCACGTTTTCATTTGAAAGATCCATAATTATAATATGCTAGTCATTCATTTTTAATCAATTGAGTTGGTGTTTACTTGATGAAAATTCATATTTATTAATTAAATAAAAATAAAACTTAGTTTTATTTGATTTTCATATTTATTAAGATATATTCAGTGACAGCTGTTTCGGTACACTGTACCTTCTTCAGACATGTTAAATTATGAATTGTGTAATTATAGTACATATAATTTTAAATAAATTATTGTTGTATTGTTGTTTAGATCAGTTGATATGTACTATAATTACACAACTCATAATTTAATATGTCTGAAAAAGGTACAGTGTACCGAAACAGCTGTCACTGACTAGCCTATATCTTAATAAATATGAAAATCAAATAAAACTAAGTTTTATTTTTATTTAATTAATACATTCATTTTTAATTTATATTTTTGATTCCTATGAATCAAATTATTATGTTTAATGTTTCTAATAAATTTGAAAGAATTTGAATTTGTTGGATTACTATACAACTTCATTTATTACTATTCTTATATCCAATTAATGTTTTAAATTCTTTAAGCCTTATGATTTTCTCATTTATAAACTATTTTACTTTCTTCCCAGAACCATTTTGTAAAAAAAAGTTTTAAAGCATAGGGAAAAGAATGTTCTAAGTCACTGAAAATTTTAAATTACATAGACCTTCTTTTTCTTTTCATGGACACTCATTTGAAAAAATATTTTAAAATTATGAAGTACAGAATTTATGGCATTCTATTAAATTTTGTTTGATTGTTCCAGGTTCATACGCAATGAGACCAGAAGATGCCTGTCAGCCGATGCATTTTGACAAAAATATTTTACCATTTGTTACATTAGTCAGTAAGTAAATTGAAATTAAAACCCATATATATTCATGTTGTAATAATAGCTGAGAAATATTAACTGAAATATATAAAAAAAATATAATGGAGTATGCAATAATATTTGTCTGCTTTGTTACATAATGTGAGACTTTACAAGTGTATAAAAAATGTAGTTAGTAAATTCTTTACTCAACTAGTTTGGTAATTATATTACATACTGCTGTTTTGGCATAAACAAATACCTATTGAGGTTAAAAACTAATAAAACAATTCTAAACTTTTAAAACACATGAAAATTCCATTGAAGTATCAAACATAAAATTCCTATGAAACGCTGGAGGGAAAATTTTCTATAGGATCGTAACAGGCCTTGGCCTAATACTTGGAAGGAAGAAGAAGAAGAAAAGAATATAAAATTGTAAAAAATTAATCTCTTTTTGAGGAACTTTAAGTCATGGTACTCAGAGAGTAGTCTGATCAGGAAGTCAGATGCCTCATATCATACACACAATAACTACAACCTACAAATTTATTTGCATCTGAATTGAAAGTTTGTAGGTTCAAAACCCTACCACGATCATAAAAATCATAAGTATGGCTTCCTGCAAAAGAGAAATAAAGCTGCAGGTCACATGTCATATATTTTTGACATGTAAAAGTATCTCAAGCATGAAGGACTAAAAGCCAAATTTGAGGCTCATTCTGTCCAGCATTGAATTGCATGCCAATAACCTGAGTTATTAAAAAGCATTATTATATGAATGGTTCAGCTGTAAAACTTGGTAACTGACAAATTCTTGAAAATTGAGTTGTAGCATATAAACTGTGATATGTGACCATCTAAATCATTTGGTGCACATAGTTTTATTTACCATCCATTGACCATCTACCATCTATTGACATATGTAAAAACTATGTGCACCAAAAGCTTCAGAAGGTCACATATCACAGTTTACATGTTACAACTCAATTTTCAAGAATTTGTCAGTTAACTTACAGACGAGCCCTATATATCTTCTTCTTCCTTCCAAGTATTAGGCCAAGGCCTGTTACGATCCAATAGCCCTATATATAATATACTAAAACAAAAAACACTCCAAGTGCAATAGGCCTAAAAGGCCCTTAGCCTACCAGCCGGCTGCTGGCCTCACGTCCACATGTGTTAATCACAGAGGTAGACGATCATAAGCCAGTATAGGGGTGACATGTGGTCAGCATGTCGGGTCCTCTAGCCGTTATATCTGGTCTTTTAACCTGGAGTCGTTACTTATTGTAGCTACCCAAATGCCTCATGATGCTAGGTGGGTAGTAGTCCCATACTGGCCGAAATTCCAAGAGAAAATGTCTTTCCCCATGGGGACTCGAACCAGCACAAATTCCGTAGCTCTGCACCAAGGCATCTTGCCTTAATGTATAATATACTACATATCTAAATTTCTATAGAAAAGTTGTGATATGATCATTGATTAAAATACTATAAATAACAAATTTAAAAAAAAAAACTCTCAGTTGTCTGCACATATAAAACATATACACATATTCTTCTACTTTACGAAATTAGGTTTTTTGGCCTGTTATCACATCAAGTGGGATTTAATGAATCTTCCCATCTAGTAAATGGGCGTCCAATACTTCTATGTCCTATTGATTTGTACTTTAAAAACAGCTGGGGGTTTCTATCTGTAGGTATTCTTTTAGCAGGTTCATACCAGTTGTTTCTCATATTGCCAATTCTATTTATTACATTACAAATATTTAAGTCTTTACTAATACCTTTATTTCTTTTTCTGTCCAAAATTGACACACCTGCTACTGAATATAAGAACTTCATTTCTGCAGTTTCTATTTTTCTTCTGTCTGAATGGTTAAGAGTCCAATTTTCACTTGCATATGTTAAGACAGGCACTGCCATAATTTTGTAAAATTTTAAGTGTGTACTCAAAGTTTTATTTTTCAGTGTCCATTTTACAGTGCCACACATTCTATAAAACTTATTAAATTTAATATTAATATCTTCCTTCTGACAGTATGATACATTGCATCCTAAATAATTGAAACACACATACACATTCACACACACACACACACACACACACACACACACATATATATATATATATATCTTAATATATAAAAATCTCGTGTCATGTTGTTTGTCCGCGATGGAATCCTAAACTACTGAACCGATTTTAATAAAATTTTGCACACTGTGTGCAGTTTGATCCAACTTGAGACTTAGGGTAGTTTATAACTAAATTTATAGTCGCATTATTTTTTAATTGCAAATTATTTGTTTATTATTTAACAAAGAGTTATAATTATCTGTGAGTTCCATACGATTCTAACAGATGGCGGTGTAATTATCTGTGAGTTCCATATGATTCTAACAGATGGTGGTGTAAGGTAATAGGTTTATTATTTAACAAAGAGAGATCCAGATGGCTGTGCTTTTTGTTGCAACCGCGAATTTCAATTGAATTACAATTATTGATTATTTCATAATTTAAGTGTATTCAGTGTTTATTTCATTTTCAATATTATTCATTTCGTGTATAAGTATTAGTTTTAAGTAATCTGGCTGAAAGACAGCAACTTAATTAAAATTTTTAACATATACCTTAGCCACAGCAATGCATGGCCGGGACTTCTAGTATGTATGTATATATATATAAGGTAAGTCCCATATGAACATCTCAGTTGTAAACCTGCTTTGAAGAAATGTCACAATAGACAACAGGGTGGCAGCTTCAACAAAATTACGCAAACATGTGAATATGAGGAAACTGAGGAAAATATTATGAAGAAATGTTCCACATAAACCTTAATGTTTGTAACAAATGAATAACATATATTGCTACAGGTATCTAGATTACTATTGTTTCACAAATAATTTAAAATAATTTTATTTCCAGCAACAAGACCTGAACCAAGGCAGTGTCCATATCTGGGGAAATTTAGTGTAACTGGACTGAGCCGAGAAGATGGACTGCTGAGAACAGCGAGAAGAAAAAAGATCAGAACAATTAGAGATAAAACCAAGGAAGAGATTAAAAGAATGGAACATGAGTTACCAACTCGAGAGGAGGAGTGCCAGATCAATACAGTGGTTCATGCAGTACAGTGGTCTGCGCAGAAGATCTTCTCGAGACTTAGATAATCTGCCTCCTGATCCATGTGCCGAGAGGGAGGATTTCACAACCCTGGTGGTTGGTTGTAACACAATGGACACTATGGAGTTCCATTCAGAATGTACATCTGCTGATGTAGTATCAGGTACTAATCAAAACTAACTAACTCACTGGTACTATCGAACCCACTGTGCCACAAGTAGGCAATGAAAGAGGGACATGGAAGCTTTTTTGTAGGAAAACCAGAGGAAAAAATGCCCAGTTGGTAGATCAAGAATGAGATGGGAGAATAAAATTAACCATGATTTAATAGAAGTAAATTATATAGGGGAAGATTGGAAAACATTAGCTCAGGATAGGGTTGTGTGGAGAGCTTATGTCCGTGCGGGCATGAACCTATGGGTTCGATACTGTCAGTGAGCTAGTTAGTAACTAGCTTTAAAATTCCAAGTATATCTAATATCAAGGACGCCCAAAGTTTTCTTTATCACAAGCCAAATTGAAAAAAAACTGAGGCACGAGTTTTAGGTCCTATTATAGTTCTTATGGATATTATTATTATTATTATAATATTATATTATTATTATTGGCTGCGGTGGACTTGTGGTTATGCTCCTTGCCTCTGGTCCTGAGGGTCGTGGGTTCAAACCTGGCTGGGGTCAATGGATTTTTTAGGAAAGAAAAATCCAAGCAGCAAGTCCTCCAGGAGGGGCTTTAAGCCATGGGTCCCCAGTCTGAAGATTTTCAGGCTCGTAAAAGATCCTTAAGCCTGAATGAAAAGGCCTCTAAGCAAAATTTACTGAATTTTCCTGTCCTAGTACTACCTTGGTTTCCTAGATGTCAGTACGAGGCAGAATGCTGACCATGGACCAGTCAAGTAACATCTATACGAAAACAAGTGTAACTAAATTAGTATGGTTCAAATTCTTCCCTGTAGGGGAAAGCGCCTAAATCTCTATTAAGGGAAACATGGGGCTTACAAGAAGAAGATTATTATTATTATTATTATTATTGAATTTAATATGTGTGTCGATTTCCTAATCACTAAATTAATACTCCATAGCAGAGTACTGTAGGAATCCCCAACAACAAGAAAATAAATTCTTGTTATGTAGTTAGATGTCAACATATATGACAAGTTCACAGCCAGTCCTGTACCATGCTTACAGATAGAAACAATATTATACACTTAGCAAATTACATTTTATTAGAATACTGTACAGGAGCCAGATAGAATATGATAGAGGACCATGCCTGATCCCCAGCATAGTTTTGACGTACCCAAATAGTCTTTATATTATATATCTTGGCCAGAATGTTAATAATACCAGTCTTGAGTTCGCTGTTATATATATAACACTTTGTCATCTTCTAGTTGACTCTCATAGGAAGTTGAGGGGACGGGTGAATAGCACATGTATAGTCATACAATGAAAACATAACACACCACACAATCCGAATAACTCACTATACAATCCACAACTGAACTCTATAATGTGAGTGAAGTAAAGGCAGTGAGTAACCCTAACAAGGAAACTGTCAACCATTGCATGCTGAAACCTATCTTGAAATTTCTTCCAGAGAAACGTTTTGATGTACCAAGACCTTGTCCAAAAAATGATCTGCCTTTTTAACTGTCCATCCATCCATAGTAATTCTGCCCGAAGGCAGGTCCTTCACTGCAATCATAGCATTTCCATGCTATGCTTGCAGCTTTACTAGGGAATTGTAGGTGTGGTAGCTTCCCATTGCTTTCCACATCAGTGAAGGATGATGATGATGGTCATATGATTTCGGGGACCGTTAGGGCCTTAAAGTTTTCCTGACATTTGTCTTACAGGTGAGGAAAAACCCCGATAAAAACCTCACCCAGAAAAACTGCACCGACCGGGGCCCGCTGTGTGACAAGGCAGCACACTACCTCGAGACCACAGTGGTGGACTTCTGTAAAGCACAAAAATTGAAGCCAGAATCCATTAGTCGTAACCCATCGTGCGAAGCAGATGGACTCCCTGCATGAGTAAAGCAGAATGCAGTGAGATGGGACACATCATGCAGGCAGGGTTTGGAGTGTGGCAAGTGGGCAGGTTGTCAAGGGTTATCCATTTCACCAATTCAGGAGTTGTATTACTTCCCTTTAGTTTAAATGAGAGTTTTGGCACTGGATTTTAATGTCTCACAGTTAAAAAGGGACATAATTTTTAGGCCACAGCCTTGGTATATCACAACGCTTCTCTGGGAGAAATTTTAAGGTGGGTTTCGGCGTGCAATGATTGACAGTTACCTTGTAAGAATAGATTGAGAACTACTTAGTTTGTTAGTTCAATTTCTTTTTCCATAAGAATTATTTTGACTCACCTCATATTTCTTGATTTTTATACAGACCAGGTTTCGTCACTTTTGCACTACATTATCAATGAATTCCAACTTGTTGGAATGCTTCGACAATGTAGCGTGAAAGCGACAAAACCTGGTCTGCATAAAAGTAAAAAAAATATGAGGTGAATCAAAATAACCAACTCATTAATAATTAAAAGAAACCTCACAGCGTTATTTCCTACATATATTAAATAATTCATTTTTCATGCTTGCACTTGTAATGTGTGTGCACTGTGAATGATACAATTCTGTTTTTTTGCCACCAGTAATAATATTCTGGTCAAATTATAAGTGGCAAAATTTTTCCACATCTATGATTAACACATGTGGATGTTACGTCAGCAGCTAGCTGGTAGGTCAAGGGCCTTCTAGTGCCATGGAGTTTACTGTAGTAAACTTTATTATTCATCATTAACATATGTGATGCAATTGTTACAATCATAATTTTATGCAACTAATGTCACAATTGAACAAATTATTTATTAACGATTCTGACCAACAGTAAAGACTGTATATAATTCTATTATGCAAAAACAAAAATATTACAAAGATTATTATTTTATGTTGAAGTGTATTCCTGTCATGGACGATGGGAAGACAATGGCACAAACTTCCTCATTACAACTCCACTGAGTCGAACATCGAGAGGACCTCGTCGCTACTGCTTCATGTATAGAGAAGCACAAGATGGAGTGGTTCATTTCTCTAGCAGTTCTGACAGTTGCAGACGCAACATCAATCCTGGCATCGGTGGTGCAATGGCATTCAATGTAACTAGTACAGGTAAATAAATTATCTTTTCAACTAATCTGTCCCACCAACCTAATCTGCATACAGTGTCCAATAAAACCAATTAACTTGAGATTATACACAGGATATTTAATCACTACTACATTAGAACTAATAATTAAGAGCAAATCTTTATATACAACTGCGATGGGCAGGATATGTGGCATGAATGGGGAACAAAAGACATGCATGGAAGCTTCTTGTAGGAAAACCGAGGAAAAACACCCAGTTGGTAGATCAAAAATGAGGTGGGAGAATAACATTAACTATGATTTGAGGGAAGTAGATTATACAGGGAATGATTGGTAAACATTAGCTCAGGATAGGGATGTATGGAGAGCTTATGTCCATGCAGATATGAACCTACGGGTTCGATAGTGCCAGTGAGTTAGTTTGAGTGAGTTAAATCTTTATATACATAAAAATGAACATCTCCTGATGAAAGAGACAAGAGGAAGACCCAGAATAAGATAGTTAGACCAGATAGGGAAGATATTTAAGATAGAAGACAAACATAGATGGAGTTAAAAGTAAAAAATGAAGCTTGAAATGTTACATCAATTCCAAATGTCATATAACTAAAGATGGGAAGACAGAGATGGTTGGAGACCTCTTCATAATAATCGACACAAAGGAATGTGAACAGTTTAAGGAATAATTAGTTGAGAATGATTGCATCATTCTAGTATGGATATATTAAATAATAATAATAATAATCGTCTCAATAGTTAAAATTTAAAATAAAATTCTTTCCACCTCACCTCAAATCCTCTCTTCTAATTAGACTTGTTTCATAACCTTAGTGGTTACATCTTCAGTGGTTACACGACCAATGTGTCAGGTAACTACAGAAGATGTAACCACTAAGGTTACAAAACAGATCTGCCGTATTTGCTCGTGTAATTAGCACACTTTGTAATTTACTTTGGCCACGCCATAGCGTAGTGGTTAAGGCACTGAGCTACAAGCCGGAGGGTCCAGGGTTCAAGTCCCGTTGGGGTCAGGATTTTTAAACTGACCCAAACCCTCTGGCGGCACTATGGCCCTGGGGTCGACTCAGCCTCTGACGGAAATGAGTACCAGACGCTTGTTCTGGGGGTAAAGGGCCGTCACGCAGGGCTGACAACCCGGCTGACATAAAGTGCCGATTGTCTAGAAAAAAGTGGGAGCCTTAACCTCCTACTACCCCAAGGGCCTCCAGGTCTGTTGTGGGATCACTTTACTTTAGTTCTTAGGAACATTTTTGGACCAAAGAGAGATGAACAAGACAGGTGAATGGAGAAGACTACATAACAATGAACTACATGGTCTTTATAGGAAGCCAGATATAATAAGAACAGTTAAGTCTCGTAGACTGCGATGGGCAGGACATGTTGCACGTATGGGGAATGAAAGACGTGCATGGAAGCTTCTTGTAGGAAAGCCAGAGGGAAAATGCCCAGTTGGTAGGCCAAGAATGAGGTGGGAGAACAACATTAACTATGATTTGAGGGAAGCAGATTATACAGGGAATGATTGGAAAGCATTGGCTCAGGATAGGGATGTATGGAGAGCTTATGTCCGCGCGGCCATGAACCTTCGGGTTCGATAGTGCCAGTGAGTGAGTAAGTAAGTGAAAAATTGGGGGGCGTAAAATATGCGGATTTTTAAAATTAGAGGTTCTGTTCTGAGTTATCTCAATTATGGTAGGAAAGTTTTGTAATTAAGAATACAGTAATTTTGTCATCTCTTATAAATTTATAGCATAACACTGTAGGTAATCTTGAATTATACAAATAATAATCATGCAATAATAAATCTATAAACAATAATAATAATTATTATTGTACAAATGAAGCAATACAAATACCATAAATCGTCAATGTTATGAGAATTAGCAATTTCATGTTAACGTAGTTGTAGCATGTCATGTGTAAATGCAATACCATCCTTTCGCAGTCGCACAAAATAAATTAAAAGTTCAGTGGGATATTTACCAGTTTTCGGACCATGAAATGCCCTACTGTCACTTCTTGCATTATTTTTGTTTCCAGAAATAATGCACATTGGATTCAAGTACTCCAAATTCACTTTCTGCTGCACGATTACCGAAATGTTTCGCGAAACTTATCACTTTCAATTTCCGTGATGCTGTGTAATTGTTATTTTTCTTTCCATCTTGAAATATAGTATAAATACAAGTGCACATTAGAAGTGTTGCAAGTCAACTGAAATACTGGTATTTACTTTTCTAAAACACTTGTCTCTACCAAAGGCAAGCATTGTTAAGCAGGTAGTTCAGTTGCTAGTAAATGGCCTACGTTGGAATGTAAGAATTGACAATGGAATTCAGGGAATTATATATTGAATTACTGAAAAAAAATTGTAGGCCCTACCTAAAATGTGTGTGCAAAACACATGGAGTAAAGATAAAGTTCAAAATAATCCCTTAAAAATTAGGGTGTGCAAAATATGCGGGGGCACAAAATACACGAGCAAATATTGTAATTAGAAGACAGGATATGAGGTGAGATGGAAAGAATTTTATTTTAAATTAAACCTCATAGTGATATTTTCCATAATAGTTCAATCTCAATAGTTATTTATATTACAAGAGATGAAGCTGAAGTTTTATGGATAGATAAGATGATATGGTTTACCAGAATTTCAAAATGAATTCATAAAACTCTTGAGTTAGTTAGATATAAAGTACTTATTTACAACCATAAGTACAAAGAGATCAATGAATTTTGATATCCCTAACGAAATTACATTGATTTCGAAGTTCATAAATTCAACCATAGCACTGAAGATGGCGACAATAGAATAGTTGACGGCCGAAGAATTTCGTCAGTCGGAGTTATGGCTGATGATGAACATGACTATGTTTGAAATCGCGATATCATGGAAGCATGAATCCTATGAGGTGAGTTGTTTAAACAATATGTTCTCCGATGAATTTTTATAAGTACCATGATTTGTTCACTTCTAAAATTACTATTTAAGTTTGCAATGATTTATTCATAATCAGTGAAAATTTCATATCTTTTGTGAATATTATAATATATGAAATTGTAATACTGTTGGCTATTTTATAAGACTATAAACCATGAAACGAGACATAGCATGAAATAAATGAAGTTGTGTAGCCTGTAGGATGACTAGATTCTAATTGAAGGGTGTGGACAAAAAACTCGACAATTCACATATCTCTCAAAAATTATTTTTCTGTTCATTGAGTTTTGAAAGATGTTATTTTTTTATAATAAAAATATATAAAATTGCTTTCTGACTAGTTATGAACAAAAAATTTAAAACATATTTATGACACACGTATCAGATTTTAATCTCAATTATCTCATAACTGGAAATCCTCACTGCAGAAATCAAGTACTGCCAGACATTAGCTTCCTTTAAAAGAATTTTAAATCTCTTCTTGTTGGCCACGGTGGTTATGCTCCTTGCCTCAGGTCCCGAGGGTCGTAGGTTCAAGCCTGGCCGGGGTCAATGGATTTTTTAGGATGGAAAAATCCAAGGAGCAAGTCCTCCGGGAGGACTTTTTTTGTATTGTAAGCCTATATTTTCCCTTTACAGAGATTTAGGCGCTCTCCCCCTACAGGGAAGAATTTGAACCATACTAATTTAGTTACACTTGTTTTCGTATAGATGTCATTTTGAGTGGTCCGTGGTCAGTGTTCCACCTCATACTGACATCTAGGAAACCAAGGTAGTACTAGGACAGGAAAATTCGGTAAATTTTGCTTAGAGGCCTTTTCATTCAGGCTTAAGGATCTTTTACGAGCCTGAAAATCTTCAGACTCGGGACCCATGGCTTAAAGTCCCTCCCAGAGGACTTGCTCCTTGGATTTTTCCATCCTAAAAAATCCATCGACCCCGGCCAGGTTTGAACCCGCGACCCTCGGGACCAGAGGCAAGGAGCATAACCACTAGTCCACCGGCGGCTGACTAAATTAGTATGGTTCAAATTCTTCCCAGTAGGGGGAGAGCGCCTAAATCTCTGTTAAGGGAAAACATGGGCTTACAATACATTACAACACACAAATCTCTTTCATTCATAATTGGTCTATCAGTGGAGTAATTGATGCTTTCTAATTTTTTTGATTCTCTAATAATATTAACTTTATTTAGCATAATTTTAGTTTAATTTGTATAAATATTTCCTTATAATTTTACAAAATAAATAAATTGAGTCCGTTGTCATCTTAATTCATATTGGTTGTTTCTTGTAGGTCATGTTTCAGAGCATCTTTGCTCTATCATCAGCTTGAACAGACTGATGATCATTACCCATTTAGGCTTTAACATGTTTTAAGATTACATTAAATGCTTCATTTTAAAATACAATATGAAGTAACATTAAGAGGTTTGTTTAATAATTAAAACATTTTGTCTGTTCATTCTTACCTCGCTCAAATATATTAACGCATTAGACCGTAAAAGGCGTTTTCTCTGCTGAGAAAGTTGTATCCTAATACGTGTTTGCTTACTCGGAAATCTGTTCATGCGATAATAATTGTTTGGAATTTGTAAGCTACCTGACGAGGTGACTTAAGAGAGAAACGAATCATGAGAATCCCGAAGGGAACCGATGTAGTTTGAAACTTTGCCGCGTACCTTGCTGCTTTATCCAAGATGTCGGACCTTGAAGACTTCGATCATGTTTTTGGTATATGCAGAGAAGAGGAATTTGATAGAGTCTACCAAAGAATTCAACTGGAAGAACAGGGGAATCGGCGTAATATTGCACAATGCAGACATCATTGTATACGGTATTATTTGCGGGATGCAAGCGTAAATGCGTTCCTCTAGCAGACAAAAATAATGGAAGTGGTTTTATCGTTGAGAATTTTGGATCATTTCTTGCCAATATTACGAAAACGACGACTTTCATGCATGACCAGTTAGTGGGTAGCTAATTTGATCTTTGCACTTGCAGTGAGTCAGCTCACCAATGATTGGAAGTAATTTGAGTAGAGACTAATGTATTTGTATGCATTAGAGTTGTTTTTGTCAAACATATGTTTCATACTTCTTAGTCCCATCGTCAGCGATTACAGACTGAAATCGCTGACAATGGGGCTAAGAAGCTCTGAAACATATGTTCGACAAAAACAACTCTAAGAGGTAAGAATGAACAGACAAAACGTTCTCATATCCAGTCTTCAACATAGACTGCAGTTTCAAAGCCTTGGCAGCTTCATCTTCAGTACCCTCTCATTGACTGATGTTATGCCACTCATAACATATAGACATATAACAACGTAACATCAGTCAATGAGAGAGTACTGAAGATGAAGCTGCGAAGGCTCTGAAACCGCAGTCTACGTAGAAGACTGGATATGAGGTGAGATATGAAGCATTTAATTTAATCTTAAATTAAACCTCACAGTGATTTTTTCCTATAAAAGTTCAATTTATCATGTTTTATTTTTCAGGTCAGTGCATTGAAACAAATGGAGCACCACAGATGAGCATGGTTCTGTCTGCAACAGTGGCTTTTATCTCAATTTTAATGGAGACTCTAGTGAATATACTTAACAGTGTGGAAAGATGATTACAATTCACTCAACTAGTGTTTCAAGTTGCCATGCGTTGTGTAAATAAGCAAGACTGAGGACACCCCCTCAAGCATAAGCAATCAATAACTTTGTAAATATCACAAGTACAAACACGTCATGCATAGGGGCGAGTCCACAAGAAGGCTGTATCATTATTCTTCAGGCATAGACAACATTTTTATTTGTAACGGTATTTTGACAATCTTAAAACTCCTCAGGAGAGGTTTAAACATCAGTCACAGCAGGAAATGGTCGAGGGTTTATATACAAATCCAAGTTACTCTACTGTAGTTCGTCTGTGCTATACACTAGAGGTGGGAAAAATTGTGATCCCTGAAATAGATGGACCTTATATCAATATATATGAAATTTCTTTTAAAATGTAGTACATAATTATTCAGCACCTTTTGCTATACATATTATCGTTAAATATGATAGGAAAAAAACCACACATACACACAATACCTACACTCAACAAGAACATTACCTTGATGAGGACTAATCTTGATATATGGCTTTGGCAGTTCATTATGTGATTTAAGATTCTTGAGTAATGCACCATGTTGTATAGGGGAATATCGTGTATTTTGGACCACCTTAAATTAAATTGTGATAACTTGGTGTCCTTTGTCAAAAAAAGAACTGTATTTAATATATGGTAGCAGCATGTGATAAGGAAACCCCAGGTAAAAGAAAATATCACAAAATTGAAGAGTAATGACCCAGAAATAAAATTTTGTAGCCGTGTAATTTGGACCAGGGTCGTGTAAAATGGACCAGAGGATCGTGTAACTTGGACCAGGTAAATAATTTATAAATAACCACTAAAATGTTATTTATTTAAATGATAATTCATTTACACAATGGATAATAATTTCACCTGGGGACTCAAAAAGACGCAAGTCTCGTAGCTCTGCTCCGCAGAGTGATTCTTTAAACCGCTTGGCTAAGGCATGGTACCATATATTAAAAAATATGACCACACTACAGACCATAAGAGACCCTTGGGTAGTAGAAGGTTAAGGCTCACACTTTTTCCAAACAACCCTGCATGACGGCCACCTTTACCCCAGAAAAACCTCTGGTATGCATTTCCGTTAGAGGTTAAGTAGACTCCAGGGCCACGGTGCCGCTAGAAGTTTTGGACCAGTGTAAAAATTCTAACCTCACCGGGAAACGAAACCATATATTATATAATATAAAAATTGTACATTAATATTCAAAATGATAATAATAAATAAATGCAAATTGAAGTAATGCAATTGTGTTTACTGATCACTTTTTTGCCTCTGAAAAGCTTGTTGAAAATGTGTTTTAATAAATACATATTATTGCATTTTGAACCTCATAATTTGTATAAGTTAACGAGGTAACAGACTATTTTTGGCTTGGACCATTTTACACGCTTTGAGGTGGTCCAAATTACACGAAGTGTCCGATATGTTTTAAAAAATTATTTGCGTATGAACTATGTAAATACTTAGATGTAAATTTAACAGAACTTGTCTAGAAAGCTTGTTATTCATACTGTATACAAAACACAGGTATATTCTTACATGTCTTCACACAACCTTCTGTCAAACTGAAGTAAAAATATTTAAGAAATTTTAGGTTAATATGATTAAGATCTCTATTAACTGTTTACACCACCCTTCCTTTATGAATTTATCGTCAGTTTTCTACTACATGTAGGGATGCAAAAACAGTATATAGTGTTTTGCAAACTATCCTGCAAATCAAGAATATATTGACGGTCCAAATTACACACTGGTCCAAATAACACGGACGTCCCCTACTGATGTGCCAGTGTTTCCAAGCACTTGCTGCCTCCTTCTGGGCTGAAGTGGCATGTCTCAGTATCTTTGGAGAAATGCTAACATGGAGAATAAAGTTCCTTTCTTTTTCCATTAGATGTATTTTGTTGTATACTTGAACCAACAGATCTGTGCCCCTATAGCACTGGCATCGTTCTTAGAAAAGTATGTATACTCACACCATTTCATCACAATCCCCTCCCACTATGTCAAACAGCAGCCACAGTAACTTATCGAGTAGGGATGTTGCCAAACAATGGAGTGCTAATGCAAAAGAGAGATAGAAAAGAGAGAGAGGTAAGAATGCATGGAGTGAAATGATTTGCTGAGACACAAAAGGAAATAGGCTTTAGTTCGTATATCTTATGGGGACACAGATCTGTTGGACACACAATATCTATCCTTCCCAGAGATGTGATTATGTGTTGACCTAAACCTTTTGCCACAGTCCATTATATGATTTAGGCCAGCATTCAAGAATCAAGCTCTCTAGGCCATGCCATCTCTGTCTTCCATAACCTGAGGCTCTCATCTTTCAATTGTTCCCAGAATTTTTTTTAAAATAAATAACTTGTTAGCACATGATGTTGAATAGAGTGAGCAATTAGGTTCTGCATGACCCACATAATTAACCACAGAGATACGGGCTTAAGAGTCGCTCTTCGCAAAAATTTTGGTTTTTGAATACCGGCCTTAAAGATCTTGGGATTCCACCTTCAGTCCACAAGGAGCCAGTAAGAGCATGGAAATGTCAGCACATCACATTCAACAAAATTACAATACCCAAGAACCTTAAATCACTTGATGAGGGCTAACTTACAGATTGAATATCTCTGAACAAGTTAAAAGTTCAACTGATGAACGATTATGTCTATGACACAAGGATTTGTTGTTTATAAAATATACTGAGGAAGGTGACTTGTTTGTTTGAAGACTTTTTGCCAAGGGAATAGAAAATTAAAATGTTGCACTAACAAGCTTATGGACATCCTGCCAATTATCACTGTGAAACTTCCATGGCTTACGAAATATCCTCCTGAAACCCAACTTAATTTGAATTAATTATCTTTTTGAAAGAGACAATGTACGTGTTTTTAAATTAGAATAACAAATTTGACAATGGATACATATTCATAGTTAAATATGGGAAATAATAATATGAGGTTCTTAAATCAATGAATGAATGAATTAATCACTTCTTATCTAACCTCAAAGTTTATGTTTTCTTAAACACGGAAACTGCAGTTTTCAAGAGGACATCACTCTAATTTTCAACCGATATTATGACTCTTAATATCAGCTGAAAATGAGAACGATGTCCTCTTGAAAAGTGCAGTTCTCATGTTTAAGAAAACATAAACTATGAGGTAAGAAAAGAAGTGACTGATTCATTCATTGAATTGGATAGACAACCTATATTAAAACACTTTATGCTAAGGAACCTATAGATTACAAAGTTTTGTTCCTGTGCATCTAGTACCATATTTTCTCAAATACTTCAAATAAGCTGCACAGCCCACAGGGTCAAAAATTAAAATTAATTTATTCAATCTATGTACAAATAATAATATTACATAATCAATTGAGTTGGTGTTTACTTGATGAAAATCCATACTTATTAATTAAATAAAAATAAAACGTAGTTTTATTTGATTTTCATATTTATTATATAATTCAGTAACAGCTGTTTCGGTACACTGTACCTTCTTCAGACTTGTTAACAAATTATGAATTGTGTTCCAACTGATCTAAGCAACAATACAACATTATTTATTTAAATTTTTTTAATTTAACAAAGGGGATTCATTCAAATCAAGTTGAGAATTTAACAGTTTTTTACTACAAATAAAGTTGAGAATTTAACAGTCTTTTACTAGTAGTAAAAAACTGTTAAATTCTCAACTTGATTTGAATGAATCCCCTTTGTTAAATTAAAAAATTTAAATAAATATTGTTGTATTGTTGCTTAGATCAGTTGGAACACAATTCATAATTTGTTAACATGTCTGAAGAAGGTACAGTGTACCGAAACAGCTGTCACTGAATTATATAATAAATATGAAAATCAAATAAAACTACGTTTTATTTTTATTTAATTAATAATAATATTACAGTAATAACAGTTATTGTTTCTTTCACAATGTTTAAATGTTCACCCATCACTGTGAAATAATGTAATCCCAATCTCTTCACAAACAGTGACACAGTATATATTACAAAGGGAAAGAATGAACTGACTTCAGACTGATTTGTTAATAGTGAAAAAAGACTTCAATAAAAAAAGGTCAAGTATAAGGAATAGGACAATTATCAGAAACATATTATGAAAAACCCTATTACTACTGAGAGGCTGCGAAAGACCTTTAAAGAAAGAGACAGAGATGGAAAACACTATATTTACAGATACATGCTTAAGGGTTAAAATTAAAAAAAACTGCCTAAAGGATGAGAGTGATGAGTTCCATAGGTGATAAAAGTGATATTCAGGTAATATGTACATCCTGAATTTTTAAGATTTAAAAAGATAAAAAAATGCTTAGGTTATTTGAGTAAATATGGCACACAAGGAACAAGAAATTAATTGTCAAAAGGACATGGAGAAACAAATGTAGAACTTCAACCAAATTTCTGTGACGCGATTCTAAAAAGGCCAATGTTCTTTTTTATGTCAAAAATTGAGAAATTCATACATTCTTGAGCAGTTTAATATACTCTAGAATTACTTATTTTAGAAATTCTCACTATGAGGTATATGCATTAAGGTAGAATTTTTATCACTCACCTCATATTGTTCTTCTTATTTGACTATAAACTAGTTTTGGAACATAGTTTCTGTTCCATCCTCAGTATCGTCACGACCATTCCATTGGCTGACTGAAAAACCTCAAAACCAGGAGAGAATGACCTGGTTTCGAGGTTTTTCAGTCAGCCAATGCAAGGAGTGAAGGACAGCTCTTCAAGACGACAGAACAACGGTCGTGACGATACTGAGGATGGAACAGAAACTATGTTCCGAAACTAGTTTATAGTCAAATAAGAAGAACAATATGAGGTGAGTGATAAAAATTCTACCTTAATAAAAAATCTATAGCAAGACTTAAAACAAGACCCTTTAAAACACTTAGAGAGCAAGAAGACATTCTCAATCTGCCCACAGTGTTATATAAATGACGCATCATCACAACATATACTGCAATGCATCAACAGCTCAGCAACGGATATAAAAATCCTCATTATGGTTTCCTTCAGAAGGGAAGTGTATCTTTGGATTCCATGTTGCAAATTTACAGAACGTGAAAATACCTAAGGCTTGAAATAAGAAGCCCCAGAGCAAAATTTGTTGACTGTTTCTTGCCCAGTTTTAACTGTAACATTAAAGACCCAAGTTGTTAAAAGAGCTCCAGTAAATAAAATACTAATTAACAAATTTAACATACAAACGTTGCAGATGTAATAAAATTACTTCAAAACAATAACCTAATGGACATGGTTTAGAAGAACATGGGATAAGCAACAATAACAACAACTTGAACTGCTTATAAAACTCAGATCTATGTTTTTTGATATTGCCTTTTTAAGGACTAACTGTCCAATGCTGTGGTCTCGAGGTAGCGCACTCCTTGTCATGCAGCGGGCCTGGGTTTGATTCCCAGTCAGGACAGGCTCCTGAGTGAGGTTTTTTCAGGGTTTTTCCTCACCTATAAGACAAATGTCAGGAAGCTTAGGGCCCAATGGTCCACAAAAATCATCCAGCCATCATCATCCTTATCACTATCATCATCATCCTTCATCAGGGTGGAAAGTAATGGTAAGTTACCACACCTATAATTCTCTAGTAAAGCTGCAAAGCATAAGCATGAAAATGTTATGATTGCAGTGCAAGACCTGCCCCCGGGCAGAATTACTATGGATGGATGGAAGGTCTAACTAGAGATTTATATTTCAGTTTTGTAATATAGAGAAAAATGGAAAAAAAATAAAAATACACACAATTCTGTAAGATTAATTGCAGATTTCATATCATACTAGAATCCTGTACTCATTTTGACAAAAGCACTCCTACATGACGTGTGCTGATTTAATTCTGGAAATCTTTGTCAAAATGAGAAATTAGTTATAAGAAAATGATTCAGGGTTTCAATTATATTGATAAAAAGTCCATCATTAATTGCTATTTGAAACATTTAAACACACCAGTCTGTTGTTTTGATATAAGAGAGCATTTTAATATCCACTGTAATTCTAATCTCAGTAAAACACATATATAAGACTGTAACATAGCTTGTTTTCCTACGTTAACTCTGGTAGTGTTTAAATGTAAATTTGAGAAATAGCAGCAGCTTGAAAAATAAAAACCCCATCTCTGACATTATGCATCTGGGACAACCCTTGTAGAAGTCCTTCAGGTAGAAGAAAAATCACAGAACAAAAGTGTGTATATATGTTTGTAAAATTTATATTGAATGTTTGCTTTATAACTACAGTAAAGAATTGTTCCTGCAAATGTTGACAAGAGTAAGTTATATTAAACAGCACAATTTATAAAATTTAAAATATTTTGACATTTTTCAAACTGTCCACCTTCACTTCTGGTTCACTTTACTATGGTTTTACGTTTATTTAATACTGGCATAGTTGATCAACAATGAATTAAGATTATACTCCCTCTTAAGCCTTTTGATTTTAGTGGACAAGACGTTGCCATACTCTACTCTGGTCCAAGTTTCACAAGTTTAAATCCAGCCTCAGATTTGATTGATTTTTAAGATTATTCTTCTTCCTTCCAAGTATTAGGCCAAGGCCTGTTACGATCCTATAGAAAATGTTCGCTTCAGCGTTTCATAGGACGGCCCAGAGATCTTCGTCCTCTTGGTGTATAATTATAAACAGCTTTGGAGATCTGATTTGAACTCATTCTTTCAAAATGGTGTTTCCAATTTAGTTGATACTGTTTAATATGTTCCAAAATTGGCGTAGACTTCAGTTCTTTTAAGATATTGGTGTTCCTTTTCCGATCCCATCTGGTGTAACCCGCTGTTCTGCATATGAATCTAATTTCACAAGCCGTTATTCTGCTTTCATGTTGTCTTTTTAGTGCCCATGCTTCACTACCATAGGTCAACACTGGTCTAGCCAAAGTATTATATAAACTTAATCTGGTGTTTTTTTGGACAAGGGATGGTTTCATAACTTGATTAATAATTCCCAAACTTTTATTATAACTAATAATTTTTTCAGGGATATCCTTTTCATCCCAGATAGAGCGATAATATCCAAGATATTTAAATTGATTAGATCTCTCTAAAATTTTATTCTGGAAACAGATTTTACTTTGTATGGGGGTCCTTTTAAGAGTATAAAAATCATTATGGCTTACTTCAGAAGGGAAATATATCTTTGGGTATCATGTAAAATTTACAGAATGTAAAAATACCTAAAACCTGAAATAAGAACTCCCAGAATAAAATTTGTTGACTGTTTCTTGCCCAGTTTTAACTGCGGCACTAAAGACCTGAGTTGTTAAAAGAGTTCCAGTAAATAAAATGCTAACAGATTTAAGATATAATCCTTGCAAATTTCATTGCTGAAGAGAAAAACAAGCATCCATCATATTTTATGGAAAAATTATAACCTAACTTGGAAATGCTGATTAGTAAAATGAATTTTAAACTTCCGTAGTAGTGAAGGAATTTGTTGCTAATGCCTCCTTCCTATTCCTAATTGCTCTCTCTCATGATTATCCAAAATATCTTCCTGCACTCTCTTTGCAGAGATAATTTTTCTTATTCTGTCACACTCATCTATCAAGGTTTCTTTGTTTTATGGTGTGTTTTATGTCGCGTGCTACTGGGGGTTGTTCTCACCATGTTTTATTTTAATAACCATATCAGATATTCATGTAAAATTTTCATAACAACATTATTTGGTTCACATAAACTTTCAGTGACATTTTACAGACAAATTGCTACAATAATTAATCTAGCTTTATAGTTTATTTGTCGCACAATAATTCCCAGCCACTGATGATTCCACTTGCCACAGTTTCTTCTTATCTCATGTTCACTGTATCACTGTCACAACACAACTGACTCCTTCTGACCCTGGCAATGCCTATACAGGCCAGAATAGAAACTTTCTCAGCTTTCAATCAAGACTTTTCTAGTATGGAAGCTTCTGGAGTCAAAATCTCTGGACAGGAGGGGTAGATGCATACAGAACCTTCCAGACATGGAGGTCTACATGAAACGATAATTCTGCATGGGTCTTTCAACTCTCGACTTGTCAACTTGTGATTTTCCCAACCAGTAAACAATGCAAGATACCTACTCCTACCATCACCTGTGCAATTCAAATGCTACTAACAATACATCACAATATTTTTTCAGACTATTGTTCTTCACCTATCCTCATAACATGTTCAAAACATTTAAATTCTCTTGTTATTATTCTATTACTGCCTTCTCTGTATTCATGCACCTTCTTTTGCAATCAGGACATCTTTGTCCTTATTAAAGAATCACTTCGTAGTGACAAAAGCTTAATTTCACATTCTACATTTAATCCAACTTTCCATACTATAACAAAGGACCGTCTTAATCAATTCTTTTACCAATATGAATTTTCCTAGATTCTTTTTGTCACTAAAGATTGAAGATTTAAAGGTTTTCCTTGCCTGTTGAATTAAAATTTTTATATCTGTAGGTCTAATACATTCTTTAGTGGCTATATGCTCTACATATTTACTGTATATGCTACACCTCTTTATTAATTCTCCCTCACCTGGAAACTTCATATTTTGAATCCAAAATAATAACAATAAATTCTACTTTTATTTGTATATAAGACCATCCCATATTCTTAACACTGAATTTGTCTTTAGACAAATAAATCATCCCCTAGCTAAAAATTAAATTAACTTAATGAAACTATATTTATTTCAATCATTACTGGATGTGTAGTTATGAAGTGAACACAGAGGTTATTGTGGATGGTTTTGAAAAATAATGGCATATTTCAAATGATTGCAAATATGAGCCATCTGTTGGCTTGACATACCTTAAGAGAATAACTTTTACCGGAATCAATGTTTAAATAATATTACACAGCCTATAAGAATCACAATTAATTATATACATATTTAGATCAGAATATTAGAAGGAAATTTGAATGGACTTGGTCAGAAAGATGTATGGCGATGACCCAGAAAGACATCAAATGTGTGGTATCACACATATCATCCAAGAGAAGGGATTGAAAGTGTTGGATTGGAATGACAGAGACAAAACAAAAATAAAACTTTAGGCACAGAAAATGTCCATACAGTAGTTAAATATGGATATATTTAAATATATTAAATTTATATCCATGAACTTCAAAATTCCCAATGAACATGACCTGATCTCAAAGTTCATCAAATCAACACCAGATGGCAATGTTATGGATGAAGTTTCCAAGAAAATCCAGTAGTCATATCAGTTGAAAATGAAAGTAATAAATCTTGAAAACTGCAGTTCCCATGTTTAAAAAAACAAACTATGAGGTAAGATAAGAAGTGATTCATTCATTCATTTACAGAAAATGTTGCTAAATATTAAAAACCTGAATACAGAAGATATTTAGATCAGATCAATTTATATTTATTTCAAGCAGAAGATGATTAATTATGGCTCACAAAAATATAAAATGGCCAGCCATATTTTGTGATCATCAAAAATATAAGAGAAATTATATTTTTGAATAGAAATTCACCACACTGGCTCAAAACTTGTTTGTATTCTCATCTGTGAGTCTAATCTTAACATTTAATACCAACATTTTCAAATTTGATGATATTTCTAATTGCTAAATTAGGCATTCATATGCTGAAATAAATTCCAAACCCTTCTACAGTGATTCATTCATCCATCAGATAAAGACAATAAGCTTATGGGTTAGGAAAAGTGGTGTGCAATCTGTAATCAGTAAACTGTGCATCAAATATCTGGTCTAAATTCCAATCTCTCAACCGAATGTATGACAAGACATATCATACTGTTGATACCAATTCAACCACCAGATGGAGATAATAAGCCATAGAACTACCAGAAGTTGTATATAATTTCTAATTACTAGATTATGCAACAAAAATCTGGATTAATTCCAAAACCATATTGCATATATTTAGAGAACAAATATTACTGCTGACAGCAATTTGTTCCATCGGAACAGAGCATTAATGCTGACATCCTCCTTAGTTCTTATAAAAAAAATAAGTGATTTACTGTCACCAGGTTTCACTTTCTCCCTTCTCTTCATCACTATCTCTTAAACTACACACCTATACTATACTTACACTCATCTTAACTGAACTCCTTTCTGCACACAAAATAAATACTATCATACATAGCATGGGCTATTTATGTGGTGTGAAAATTGGCCACATTAACACCATCTTTCTATTGAGGCTTTAAAGTTTTAATTAATGTTAATAAAGTGAACTTAATAATATTTTAATATGTTACAAGTATTCACTAATGGGAGATTTAAATGGGAAAGTGGGTAGAAGAAACAATGATGAAGCAGTAGGAAAATATGGGGAACAAGAAGTCAACGATAATGGAAATAGAATCATAGAGATGTGCAAACAACATAAATTAAAGATAGTAAACACATTTTTCGACCATAAGGATATTCATAAATTTACTTGGGAACGACCTAGTCTCAATCAGAAATCAATAATAGACTACATAATTGTAAAGCAAAATACTTCCTTATTTATTAAGGACTCAAGGGTTAAAAGAGGAGCAAATTGTGGTTCTGACCACTATCTACTCACAGCACAGATCATCCCCAAATTCCCTACAGGGAAAAAAGTGCATGATGAAGCAAGGGAATCAACAATGCAACCGAAGCAGGAAGAAAAATTTAAACTGTATTTATTTAATCAGGATAGTATCAAAAACTTATATAAAGAAAGACTGAGGATTAAAATTGAGAATTTGGATTACAAGGAAGACATAGAAGAAGAATATAATCAATTAAAGGAAATAATACATTCGGCAGCAAAAGAAGCATTAGGCACAATAAATAAAAAACAAAATACCCAAGATTGGTGGAATGATGATATTGAAGAATTAACCAAAAAGAAGAAAAAATGCTACTTAGAATGGTTGGCAAATAAAACAACAGAAAATTGGATAGAATACAATAGAACAAACGCCGAAGTTAAAAGGAAAGTGATAGAAGAAAAAAACAAATTATGGAAAAGCAAATGCCAAGAAATAGAAAGTTATATAGGAGGATCACAATCATCAGAAGTATGGAGATTTCTAAAAACACTGAAAACCAACCAAGGACCCAGCAAGATAAATTTGTTAGCAAATCAGACGCAGAAAAACATTACAAAGCTTTACTGTCAGAAACTAGAAATGAGTTTATGGAAACAACAGAAAATCCATCCATAGAAATGAACGCCCTGGAATTTGATACAATAGATATAGAATTAGAAATTCAAACCCTAAAGAATAAAAAGGCACCAGGGCCAGGAAACATACCAAATGAGTTAATTAAATATGGCCCAAAAAATTTAATAGGTAGATTGAGGGACTTGTATAATAAGTGCATTGCAATACAGAAGATTCCTGATGAATGGAAAATAAGCTACATAGTACCAATATACAAGAAGGGCGATAGAAGAGACGCAAAAAACTACAGAGGACTAAGTATAAATAACACATTATATAAAATATTTACGAAGTTATTAAAAACAAAGTTACAAAAAGATGTTAAAGACAAATTAGGAGAAGATCAAAATGGATTCAGACCAGGAAGGTCATGTGTTGACAATATATTTGCAATACAACAGTTAATTGAAAAACGGACTGCAGTTGGAGAAAGAAACCCATTTGACAATGATAGGTTTAGAGAAAACTTATGACTCAATTCCGAGGAACAAATTATGGGAAGTATTGGAGAAATACAATATTGATAGAAACCTAATAGAAATTATTAAACAAATTTATAAAGATAACTCCGCTTATGTTAAAATGGGAAATATAATGTCTAATCTTATAAAAACCTCAAAGGGATTGAAACAAGGGTGCAGTCTATCACCATTTTTATTTAATATTTATGTAGAATTTATATTAACGAAATGGAAACAAAGCTGCAAAGGTATGGGGATCCCAATAGGAAACAGATTTTTGCTGACATTACAATTTGCCGATGATCAACTGGTTTTAGCGCAAGACAAATTTGATATGGAATTCATGATAAAAAGGTTG
Source organism: Diploptera punctata (assembly GCA_030220185.1). Lineage (NCBI taxonomy): Eukaryota > Metazoa > Arthropoda > Insecta > Blattodea > Blaberidae > Diploptera > Diploptera punctata. The sequence continues at coordinate 121,935 of JASPKZ010007997.1, forward strand.
AAAAACACATATGAATCATGGGGTCTTACAGTAAATTTACAAAAAAACAGAATATCTGGCAATAAATAGCAATGAAAGAGAAAATTTAATATTGGAAGAAGGAATCCAAATAAAGCAAGTGAAACAAACTAAATATTTGGGAATGATTATGGATAACATCGAAGGTATAGGCAAAGAGAACATAAAACATAGAATTGAATTGAGTAGCAAAATAATATCATCATTAAATTCCATATGGTGGGATAAGCATATTTGGAAAGACACAAAAAAATATATTGGTAAAACATTGGTGGAATCTGTTGCAATGTACGGAGGTGAGGTATGGACAATCAATAAGTACTACAAGAATAGACTAATAACTCTAGAAATGGATTATTTACGAAGAAGTGCCAGAAAGTCTAAATTAGAACGTGTCACAAATAAGGAAATTAGAAACATAATGGAAGCAGAAGAAAGCATAATTGAAAGAATTGAGGAGAAGGAATTAAAGTGGTTAGGACATGTTTTAAGAATGGAAGATGAGCGATGGCCGAAGCAACTATATGAATGGCATCCTAACAGAAAGAAGAAAAGAGGAAGACCAAGGTTAACATGGAAGGAAAACATGAAGACAGTAATGCAAGCTAGAGGGCTAAGCATCGAAGATGCCCAAGACCGTAGGCTTTGGAGGTTTGGCACGGGAAGACGGCAGCAGCTGTAAAAACCCGAAGATAGATAGATACAAGTATTCAAGTAATATTATTTTTATTGGTTTATTTGTTCATGTTTTCATGAATTATTAAAAAGAAATTCTAATAAAAGGTAAATTATTTATATGTGGGCCTTATATCCATCCATTACTCTATTCTGTAATCGATACCAGATATAATCCAGGGCTACTTATTAAATTATAATATTTTTTTTGTAAGCCCTTGTTTCCCTCAACGAGATTTAGGCCTCTCCCCTTACAGGGAAGAAATAGAACCATGCTAATTTAGTTACACTTGTTTTCGTGTAAATGTCATTGGAGTGGTCCGTGGTCAGTGTTCCACCTCATACTAACATCTAGGAAACCAAGGTAGTACTATGACGGGAAAATTTGCTAAATTTTGCTTAGAGGCCTTTTATTCAGACTTAAGGATCTCTTACGAGCTTGAAAATCTTCAGACTCAGAACCCACTGCTTAAAGTCCCTCCTGGAGGACCTGCTCTTGGATTTTTCCATTCTAAAAAAACCACTGACCCCGGGTTTGAACCCACGATCCTTGGGACCAGAGGCAAGGAGCATAACCATTAATCCAATGCGGCCAATTATTTATAATTAACCACATAAATTGCAGGATGCAAAGCAAGAAAAGCACAATGGCATTAGACAAAGGCACATATTCTTAAATATAAAAACTAAGTAATGAATGAAAGGAAGCATGATCACAACTGTATAGTTGTTCAATTTTGTTTTAATGTCAAACTGGATTTTTCTGAATATCTATAAGGTACATTTTTTCTCTTAAGGTATGTAATATAATTCTAACTCATACCATTTATCGCAATTTGATATGATTTGAATTTCTCATAAAATGTGATAATGAAATTTTTAGAATTGTGAAACTTGTTTTCTTACTTGGGTTTTTCAAAAAATTTCCACACTTTTATTTGCACCGCATTTGTTTCCAGGAATTGGAATTTTCAAAGATAACACGTACTTACCGTCCATTTCATCGGGAGAATTTAAAAATCATAATTTGATAAATTAAAGATAATTTTGGTTAAACTGAAAAATATCCTAAATTCCATTATGGAATATATGTCTTACAAAAAAGCAATAAATTTTTGTTCATTATCTATTAGAATGTTTGTATACTAATCTGTTCCAATCTTTCTGTGCCCTCACCATAAATAAAAAGAGACCTTTCCTGAGAGTAAAATCAGAAGAAATCATCCTTTTCCTTTCCTCTTTGTATACATCAGCTAGAATTGTTGATACTTTGTCTAAACGTCCCACGAACCTTCAAGCGCCTGTTAATTGGGTACTTTTCTTTCTCTTAAATAATAATCGATGTGAATTAACATCTGAACAAAGAAGTGGAAACTGAAAGAGATGACCCAGTATCTCCTAAGAGTGCTAATAATAATAGTAATAATACTCATAGCAAAAGAATGAAAGAAATTTGGGCTCAAAGGAAACGCCTCTAAGTATTTGCGTAGTCCTACATGAGCTCATCCGCAATCAAAAAAAAAAAAAATAATGAATGTAATTAAAGAAAAAATTTGCACCTGAGCCAAGATACGAACTTGAGATCTCCAGCTTCACATACTGTCCCTGTTATACACTTATTGAACTGCTTACAGGGCACTATCTCATCTTGGGGGGGGGGGCACTCAATTGTAGTTAAAATAAGTAAATAAGCTGATTAATAGTTGGGAAGAGGTTTTTTCATATTGTTAAACTTTTTTGGCTCAAATTATGATTGAACATATGACACTCTAGCATGCAACTCACTAGCTAGAGATTTGCTGTGTGTGAAATCAGCACTGTGCACTAACAATAAGTGTAACTTCAACTTACAATTAAAGGTTCTGCTAAATAAGTCGAAACATTTTTTTTCTGACTTTCTTATCAGTGATAATGTGGAAGTTCAAATCGGATCCCCAAAGCTGTTTATAATTACAAACCATGAGGATGAAGATCTCTGGGCTGTCCTATGAAACGCTGGAGGAAAAATTTTCTATAGGATCGTAACAGGCCTTGGCCTAATACTTGAAAGGAAGAAGAAGATAATGTGGAATCAAAACAAAATCATCTGAGCATATCATTATGAAACAATATAAGGACTTAACGATGGCTGCTTGGTCACACTGATCCATGCTAAACAAAAAATTTTTACTCTTGTTAAATTGCTCTCCCGGACTGAATGACCATCGTCCAGTTTTGTTTAAACTTAACATTGTTTACCACTGAATTAGATATCTTCAGAAGATTCTGCGTGCTCTCTGTGAACTCAACTGTCAGCTCCTGAAGATGTCTACCACAGTGGTAGATGAAATGTTGAGTTTATACAAAACTGGACATTCAGCCCAGAAGACCAACTTAACAAGAGTCAAGACACTGGCCGTGAATGCCTACAATTCTACATAAACAATTGTCAATTAAAAACATATTCTGGAGGACATCCCGGAAAGTCTTCGTTGTCTTCTAAAGATGTATTCACCCTTTTACCATGTATATGAATAGATAAATTTGCAGCACTGATGATTGGAACTGATGGTATACTAAAGAATGTAATGTTATAATAAATAGACTATCTTGTAATTTTTCTGTTGTTTTCATCATCATAGTACATTCACAAATTTAGGCCATTTGTTGACCTGTTTTGGCCTCAAGAGAAACGCCATCCAAAAGTCTTTTGAGTGGATGTTCTGGTCTTCTTGTTCCTGCAGGTTGATATCTTAACATTTATTTGGGTATCCTGTGATCTTCCATTTGATGAACATGTTTCTGTTGTTTTCATGGATATAATTTTGTGTCTAAAACACTCTTCCAATCTGTGAATTACAAGTTTGAACTGTCTGAAAAGTACACATTACGAGGTTGAAGAAATCGTCTTGTTGCTGGATGAATGAGTTTAATTGTAAGTTGAAATGGTACTTATTGTTAGTGAACAGTTTTGATTTCACACAAATTTAATCGCTAGTTACAAAGTTTCATCCTAGAGTGGCATACAAACACAATTGAAGCCATGACATTTTAACAATGTGTCCACTGCTGTGGTCTCAAGATAACATGTTGCCTTGTCATGCTGCAGGCCCGAGTTCAATCATCGCTCTGGACAAGTTTCCTGGGTGAAGTTTCTTTGGGGTTTTTTCTCACCTGTAAGATAATTGTCAGAAAACTTCAAGGCCCAAACGGTCCCCGAACATCACCTGGCCATCATTATCATATTCACCTCATTAGATTAAGTTTAGGATTAAGGCCTCTCCTGGCATATCATTACCATCATCACCACCTATCATTTATCATTGAGGCAGCATAACTCTGCCTTCCAGGAGACCCAACCTTAGAAGTGGGTTACAATAATGCCAATGCCAGGAGAGAATACCAGAATGTCGAAATGGCAACCTGGTGGCATTGAATATAAAAAATTCTTCTTCCTTTCATGTGATAGACCTAGCGGTCTGTTACGGTCTCAATCCAACGTTTGAAGGGTCTGCCCAATGATCTCTTGCCTGGTGGCTGGTAATTTAAGATTTGACGTGGTATTCTTGTTCTGCTCATTCTTCAAATTAACGATGTAATAAACCTTTTTTAAAAATATTATTACCAAACCTCTTCCTAGCTATCAATCAACTTATATATACGTACTTACAGAACAATTGAACAACCTTAGTTGGAGATGATCCTGTTAGGCACTTCTCACTGACCAAGCTTAATTCCTCTCTCCTATTATTAATAAAACTGATGACATATGAAGCCATTGTGATAGGGTTTTGCTATTATGTCATTTTATTGTGAACACAATAAATTTCACAACCTCTGTGGGATTCAGGAGAGAAGAATTTGAGCTTGGTCTGGGAGGTGTACCTAAGTTGCTCAATGGTACAGTGCCTGCATGTAAAGTTGGGAGTTTTTGGGTTCAAATCCAGCCTCAAATGCATTTTTTCTCTAAATACTTTAACTACTACAGCAAATAGAGCTAGTCTGAAAACACTAATTTCCAAACGGTAAATTGTTTTAAGGAGTAATTAAGTACTGGTAGCTAAAGAGAATTACAATAATGGTGCAAAGACAAAGCAAATAAGCTTTCTGCCACCTATTAGTGACATTTGGTAGATTCCAGGATTTTTTCTTTCATGAAATCATTCACTCCATATTTGGAATTTCTATTAAATCTTTGATAAATTGGAAAAACATGACAATGTTATTAATAAATTACAATAGGAAGTGACATTATGAGGTTGTTCTTAATAAATAAGGTGAATCTGGAATCATCTTACCTCATAAATATTTGGTTTCGATATGCTGTCCATATCATCGTCGTCCTGTCCATACTGTTGAATTTTATGTTGTCGGCCCTGGATGTCAACTCCCCCTCTATCTCTTAGTTGACCGAAGAACTTGTAAATCAAATCATTTTACCTGGGAATTTATAGATTATGAATTTTGAAATTACTGGAGGAAAATATTTGATTTACAAGTTCTTCAGTCAATCAAAAGATGGAGGGGGAGTTGACATCCAGGTCTAACAACATAAAATTCAACAGTCTGGACAAGCTGACAATGATATGGACAGCATATTGAAACATGTAAAATGAAACAAATATTTATATACCAGATTCGCCTTATTTATTATGAAGTGTTATATTTTTCTTTGGTTTCAAAAACTCAAAATGAAGAAAAGATAACAGTGCAGGAGTTAACAAAGATGACAAAAGACAACCCATATCATTTTAGTACTTGTATTATACTGCAGCCACTGATTCTCCGGCCTTGACATTTTCACAACAGTGTTGCTGATATGGATATTCAGTGGGAGTGGCCGCTTTATGTATGCGGTTAGCAGACATACAGCTGACAAGATCTTAGCAATTTCAAATCTTACTAGTGCACTATAGCTGCATCAAGAGCAGTGATTGGTTGTGGCAGGCATCTACTCTAACTACAACCATTTCCTTATTGGCAGTAGATGGCAAATTCTCCCTTTACCTCTCATATAACCTAAACTTCAGAGCCACAGATATGGTGGCTGGGGTATAGTCACACTTTTTCAAGGGATACAGAAAACACTAAACGACATATTAGCATGATTTACTAAATACATATGATTTTCAGAGTTGAGGACCATCAAAATATAAATGAACGTAACTTGTCTTCCAAAACAAAAGGGTTTAGAGAAGGCACAAAGTTCAAAACAAAAAGTTACTTCAACAAAATACAATGATATCTGTTCAAGATAGAAGTGATAATTTCCTGATCACTTTTCCGTTTTGGACACTTTTCCACAATAATCAGGAATTTTTTTAAAAATTATTTTATAACAATTTTTAGAGAAAACAAATGAATTCTAAAACCATTCAAAATAACAATGTATATATTTCATTTAGCAACAATAGTGAATATTCAAGAAATAAGAAGACTAATAAAAGTAATAAAATTAAGGAATAAGAAGTCATACTACAAGGGATAACTACCCAAGTGGGAATTGTAAGAAATGTATGTGCTGACCAGCGAACCAAAATGGGTACCATGATGGAAAGGAAACCAGCAAGTAAACAGATTAATAAAAAGGAAAGGCATAAACAGATTAATAAAATCAAATACCAAGTTGTAGTTCAGTATAGACTAGTAAAAGAAAAATTGTTAGAAGCCAAGTCTACAGAAACATTAAAGGACAGAGTTTATCTCTTTAGCATGCCAAGGAAAACTGCAATTGCCATGTTCAGATTGGAAACCTTGCAGAGCATCTATTCAAGATAAACTATGTACATGTATGTGCAGCTTAAGTGATGAAAACATCATGATGAACAGAAACCAGTGGCGTGTATTGGATATTTTTTTAGGGTAAGCAATTTGGGAGTAAATGCCAGAAACTTCTTTTTTTTACTGAAATATCGTATTTTCCATTTCGAAAGTCATGGAGAGGAAATGAATTTCTTTTGGATTTTGACACTTACTCCCTTTTCAATTTAATTCCGTCTAAAAGTTTAATTACCTTATATATATATTATATATATATGGTATGATAAGAAAAATAAATGCCTGGACGGGATTCGAACCCGGATCTCTGAGTCTGTACCTCAGCGTGATATCCATTACACTACCAGGCGAATCCAATTCAAACACTTATTTTTCTTATATATGTATTATACTCTCCATTATTACTAGATGTCGCGAGAACACTGTCTTCACTGCCATCTAGTAGCTGACTATATCAAGTAAGCAAATTAAAGAGAATATTTATTTTTCTTTATAGCAGTGACGCTTTATCGATGTTATAATTAAATGTTTAACATTGAGCAATGCAAGCTTAATATGGTATGATAAGAAAAATAAATGCCTGGACGGGATTCGAACCCGGATCTCTGAGTATATATATATATATATATATATATATATATATATATATTACATAGCTGTATTTTAGTGAATAAAATGGAATTATCGGAAAACAGAGCATTTACTTGTCAAAATTTTTCACATTCAAATATTCTAAAAATAATAATCAGTCTAAATTATTGAATCTATAATTTATTTGACACAGTATAGTGTCAAAAAATGTGTACGTACATTTGTCTGTATTTTGTTTTGGTGTCAAAAGTTTCACCTGAAGTTCGTTTTTTTTTCTTGTTCAAATTCTTCCCGTTTGTTTTCTAGGATCCTTTAAGTTCTTTTAATCTATTTATGCAGTAATCAATATCGTGAAATTTTGCTTGCAGTATATTAAATAAACTGTCAGTTACAAGGAAAATATTAACAAACGTATTCAATATAAAATTGAAATCAAATCTTGCAGTGTGATTAAAACTCTATGTGCAGCAATATAGGCTTCCTGATACCAATATTCTCGTCTGGATTCATAGTTTTTCAAAGACAGAAATTAGCACATCCCGATACTCATGTACTGTTCCAACCAAACTAGAACTGTAATTTTACGGCTTCGAAGACACTCTTGCTAACAGTTTCTTTATTTCTTCATCAAAAACCCTGTTCTTTTGGTTGATTTTGAAAAGAATGCAACTAGTTCATTCAAAGTAAGGAATAAAATGTATTCTTTAATGATGGTCACGGATTAGAATAATAATAAATGAACGAAAATTGCATTTGGAAAAGTGTTTTTCACTTTTGATTGCAGTCCTTTCAACTGACTTGCCATGACAGATGCTCCATCATAACTTTGTGCAATAAGTTCGTTCTCACATCCGAAATAATGAATCAGTTGAACCACTATCTTGTATAATGCCTTGTTCTATTATCAAAAATGTTAATGGATTCTAAAAATCATTCATGTACTTGGCCACCGTCGATGACGTACCGAAACACAGGAGACAGCTGAGAGAAATTACTTAGGTCTGTTGCCTCATTTAAAACAATGCAAATAAAATTTGATTCATTGATCTCCCCCTTTGATCTGTCCATTAATACGTTTGGTATGGACAGATTAGATCATTCTGGATTAAATTTGACATTCCTGTAAATGTCGTAGAATGTTCTAAATGGTGCTTTAGTTTCTCGTCATATTCACCGAGTAATTTCACGAGTTCAACGTGATTGTATTTATTGATAGAGTCGCGTCATATCACTACTCTGACAAAAATAAAAGGAAACTACATCGATGAAGCGTTTTGTCACAACCAATCAAAAAATAGCTCCAAAGTAACGGACCATATATAAAACATCACCACACTATACTCAACTGTAAATAAGTACACGATTACCAATACACAGCCAGTCTACAGCCTACATTTGAAGAGTTAGGAGGTCAAAGAGCAAGCAGAATCTCCTGAGGATGTCTACTTCAGTAGTAGACGAAACATTGAGTGTTAATAAAACCAAACCATGGCCACTTAGCGCCCAAAGGCATAAAATACATGAATCAAAGGTTAGAGTCGATACACTTTTTTTCAAGGCTTAAAAATCCTGAACATAGTTTCCTTTCATAATGAGGGGGCGCACCATCTTGTTGGAAGACATCAAAATAAATAACAAATTGAATAAACATGATAATTTTTACATAATTTCATTGTTATCACCATAAACTTAAAGTTAAAATAAACATGAGAAATTAAGTAATTTCATTGTCACCATAAAACTTGAATTTATGTTTTCCAACAAACGACAATGGCTCCTTATCAAGAGAAAGTACTTAACCCTATGGCCTAAATTAGAAATTCCTTAAAAATGGACCGTTTCAAAATATAGTAGTCCATTTCAATGATTTATACTACAATCGGCTTAGAAATGCTGTGCATACTGTACTACAGTATTTTTATTTTAAACAGTGTCAGATACTCTTTCCATTTCCACATTGGGAAATTTTTATTTTATTCAGGAAAAATAACACACATGACAAAGTTTTTGTTGGGGCCAATAAAAGTTTCCAAAAAGACAGGATTCCACATTATTCAGTGCCTGATTTAAGCAGATTTTGCTGTAGTTCAGATTCCATTTATTTCTCATCTAAACCTAATTTTTGCATTAGTTCTTTCATTCAATATTTTGAAGTCATGCAGTGTATTTTCCCAATCAAACCATTGAATTCAGTATCACATAATAGTAAAAATATACTGTGAATTAATAATCGACATTACACCAACTAAATAACTAACTGGCACTACTGAACCCAGAGGTTCATGGCTCCATAGACATAAACTCTCCATATATCCCAGACTAATGTTTTTTAATCATTCCCAAATCATGGTTAATGTCATTCTCCTATCTCATTCTTGGCATACTTCTGGTTTTCTGGCAAGAAGTTTCCATGCCACTCTTTCATTCCCCATTCCTGCTACAGGTCCTTTCCACCTCAGCCTATGTGACTTATTACATCATATATTGAACTTTTATAGGAATAAATCACTATAAGGTTTAATTTAAGATAAAATCAAATGTTGCATACCTCTCATGTTAATCTTCTAAGTTGATCGCGATTTCAAGACCATAGCGGTCCCATCTTCAGTACTATCTTGACGACTGACGTTATGTCGATCGGAAGAACCACTTCTTCTTCTTCTTCTTCCCTCTGTTGGTGGACTGCAAACCTCTAGATCAGGTCAGAATTTGCGGGTATTTTGAAGTTCATAAGTTTTTCTTTGTTTTTTCTGAAACTGTGAGTTCCTTTTGTTTATCTATTTGTTTAATTGTTTGTGAACCAACAGAGGGAAGAAGAAAAAGAAGTGGTTCTTCCAATCGACATAACATCAGTCGTCAAGATGGTACTGAAGATGGGACCACTATGATCTTGAAATTGCGATCTACTTAGAAGATTAATATGAGGAGAGGTATGAAACATTTGATTTTATCTTATTTGATCATAATAATCTGGCTTCAAATAAAGATCATTTAATTCACTGTTATAAAGTTTTCTCATTCACCTATATGTTTGTTTCTCTTTGGTCCAAAAATTTTCCTAAGAACTTTATTCTCAAATGCTCATTTTTTTTCCTACCTTAAAATAAGAGGTCACGTTTTCCAACCATATAATATAAATGAAAAATAACGGTTTGATATATTTTTAGTTTAATGCTTTTTGACAAGTCAGGATGACAACAGTCCATTTAATACATAATAGCATGTATTTTCAGAGCTGAGTCTATGCATAATTTCTTTGTGTGCCTCATTCTGTTTGTAATTATTGTTCCTAAGTATTTGAATTCAGCCAATTCCTCAAAATTTCCTTCATTTGTTAATAACTGTCCATTTCCATTGTATAATGCATTCTACGTGTTACCATATATTTAGTTCCTTTTAATCTAAATTACACAAATCGCCAAATACATATTTTCATTAATTTTATATAACACTATATCTAATAAAAGTTGAATAAATAGCAATATTTATGAATGAACATAAACTAAAGAATTCCAAGAATCATCAAATAAGATCAGAATACTTGGTTCGTTTAATAGGAGAGTTCATTACTGGAATGTTACCAACTTATCATAACTATACGACTATGTAAGTTATGGAACCTGCATTCATAAGATCCTCCATTGGGCCCTATTCTTAACAGAAATGGAGTTCATATCACCTGTAGTTCATTTTACACATTCAGTAGATTCTCGATTAATTGAATGCAGTTTATATTAGCGATATCCAGTTTCCTAAAATTCATCTATTATCCCCCCATCTATGTCTAACTAAATAACTAACTCCATAGTGCGACAGGCCTAGAAGGCCATTGGCCTACCAGCGGCTGCTGGTCTCACATCCACACGTGTTAATGACAGAGATAAATGATCATATAGCCAGAGTAGGGGTGACATGTAGTCAGCACATCGGGTCCCCCAGCTGTTATAGCTGGTTTTCTCAACCTGAAGCCACTACTTATTGTAGCTACCCAAATGTCTCATGATGCTGGGTGGGCACCGATCCCATACTGGATGAAATTCCATAAGAAAATTTCTTCCCGCATGGAGACTTGAACCAGTGCAAGTCCCATAGCTCTGCGCCAATTCCTAGGCCTTCTTAATAGTTTTTTCTTCAAGGATAACAAATAAAAATCGCTCTAAATAAAATAATTACATTATGTCAATATATAGTTGAGGAAAATTACAATGTTGTTTCTGCAATGAAACAATTTATTGATTAAAATAAGCATACTACATATAACAAACTAGGTAATACAGTAAAACCTGTCTTAGCCAGAACCTTTATAAGAAGGGAACCTGTAGACAGAAAAAAACCTCCAGAACGATACGATTTTATATGTAAAATCGTCCTGTATAAGCCAAAAAACCTTCATAATGCGGAAACGGAATGGTTTATAAAGTACCAATAGCTAATTTTTACCTCAGTAAGACGGAAATTGTTCTTAAGCACGTTCTAATTACAGAATTAATGACTACAGATGACAATTCTGCATATGATGCTTCTGCATTATCTTTTTACCTTCTTGTGTAGCCATTGTATTGCGGGGATACCCTTGTTTATGGAACTGTGCTTATGTGCTGTGACTAAAACTAGGCAGCCTACCTTACAACAGCTAAGGAGGAAGTGAAATTAACTAAAAATGTGAGTAATCTCTTTTTTTACTTTTTACTCACTATATTTATGGTGCAGATACACTAGTACTCTAAATATTTTTTTGTAATTTGGGAACCCTTTATAAGAAGGAAAACTGCCAAGACGGAAATATATTTAAGCAACCATCATGTTCCTTCATAGACAGGTTTTACTGTAGTAGAAAAATGTAATGTCGCTCCTCAGGGATCAAAATCATATGAATTGGACTGTAATATTTCATAAAACTTTTTATGGAAAATAACATTATGAGGTTTTCAAGTTAATAAATAAAATAGGTCGTAATTATCTCACCTCATACACTCCATGATTTCTGGAACAGTTGTTCCTATCTTCAGTCATCTTTATGACTGTTGAATTTTCATCTTCACCTTCATTTTCTAAACTGTCATCTAGCATTGCCATAATCTTGTGCTTTGAAGAACCAGGAGTGTATGAGGTGAGGTAATTACAACCTATTCTATTTATGGACTATAGTACTTATTAAGCCAGAGAAAAAAACTAAAAATATAATATAAATAAGATAAAAAATCAATTATATAAAAAATTAGATATGACATCTAGATCCAGTGCAGAGAAAAGTTCCATCAAAACAAGTGACGCAGTGTCATAAAAAAATGTGTGGCATTGAAAGTGTGGAAACCTGTTTTATAAAGCAATATATAGTAACAAAGTTTTTACTGTAGTTTTATGCACCGTATAATTGATGAGTGAGTACAATCATTAGAAAAGTGCTGTTACATTAATATTGTGCAGTTAGTGTTGACAATATTTAGCTCCTCATGGTTATTTTCATCCCATTATTAAATGAATTAAGGAACGAAGATCAAATAGTATAAATACACTTTATACCTCCCAGGAAAGTTTACCTTTCATTTCCTCCCATTTCTTAAGTATAATAATATGATACTGTCATCATTGTTCATAAAAATTTCAATTTTTGAAGAAAAATGTTGAAGGATAAAAATGATTTATGTAGGCCTTATACTGTGCCCAGAAGTCATGGTATTGTTTCAAAATATTATTTTTTTTAATGAACAGAAGTAAAAATGTAACACTGATGCAGATGAAAATAAAACTAACGCAGTTTTTCTTGTATAAGTTTGAAGCACTGAAGGAAACAAATGACAGTAACGAACAAACCAAATGTGAACATTTACATTATTATCAAGAAAACTGCAATATGTCTGAATTTGATATGAACTTTGTTGTCGAACTGCCACATGAGAACATTTGTCATTGAGATAGAAAGTTAAAAGAAATTAGAATTACATTGGAGAAAAAAAATCTAGAGGATTATTAGTAAATTATTGAAAAGTACAAGCCATTCAAAGAGCATTTGTTCAGACTCCAAATAAATCAGTTTATAAATCACTCATTGACTTAAATAATGTCACAAGTCAAAAACCAGAACTTTTCAGTACAAGTAAAAAAACACTTTCATATAGCTAAGGAAAATAATGATACAATAGTACCCCAGCAGTAATTTTTAACTCTTGTCTGCAAGTTTACATTTGGCAGTCCTCAGCAGAGTATTAACTCAAAGATGGGATTTTTTTTTAGTTGTGACAATACTGAAATTGATTAAGTTATGTAGATAGGAAATAACACTATGAGGTTTTTTTAATATTGTTTATTTTTTATTTCACTCACCTCATACTTCTTAACTTCAAGCATACCCAGGGTTTTGTCACATCCTTTGTGACATTCTCAATGCTGTGTCACGTTCACAACTGACGTCCGGCTGCCTTCTATCCTGCAGACTGACCTCCACGCGTGGAAGAAGGCAGCCGGACGTCAGTTGTGAACGTGACACAGCATTGAGAATGTCACAAAGGATATGACGAAACCCTGGGTATGCTTGAAGTTAAGAAGTATGAGGTGAGTGAAATAAAAAATAAACAATACTGAAATTGATGTGTGAAATGTGTCTGTACACGAGACACAAATTCAAACTTTCCAGTCACAAATCTCCTTGCTCTCTAAAAATGTTGAAAGCATCTCTACTATCACAATTCAAGCTACATGATCTGACTATCTCAGTCTCCTAGACTTAATAGCTATGACAATATTTATGACAACAATATGAATTATGGAGTTCCTTGTGCAGCTTCCTCCATTCTCAACTCTTATGGGACCAAATATTCCCCTTTGGTTCTGATTTTGATCTATTCACAATGATCCCTAGATATATGAATTTCAGAATTAAATTAATGTTTTTATTACCTCATCTCATATCCTTTTTCTTCTAGACTGCAGTTTCGGAGCTTATCTCCATCATCAGTAGCCTCTGGTCGACTGGTGTTATGTCGTTTCTTGGTGGTTTTCTTCTTACTTCTACTGATGATGGAGATAAGCTCCGAAACTGCAGTCTAGAAGAAAAATGATATGAGGTGAGGTAATAAAAACATTAATTTAATTCTGAAATTAAACTTCATAGTGTTCTTTCCCTGTGAAAGTTAAATAAATATGAATTTCACTTTAGCACAGTTTTAAATTTCTGACAGTGCTTTCAGAATTTTTCTTTTTTATCGACACTTGTTAGTCCTGGTGGAGTAGTGGTTACTATGCTAAACTCTGGTTTCTAGGTTTGTGGATTCAACCTGGCAGGGTCAAAGAAATTTTAAGGGTGTAAAAATCCTGAGTAGGAATTCCTTTGGAAGGTAATTTAAAGCCATGCATCTGTGTCATAGGTTTATGGCAGGTAAAAGAAACACAAGCCTGAAAAAAAGACTAAATTTTGTCGACATTTCACACCCAGATTTGAATCATATTACTAATTACAGTGACGTTGAGAAAAAAAAAAACTAACTTTCTTAACACTTGTGTCGAATAAATATTGAATGAAATCTTCTTCTTCTTCATCCATACAAGTCTTAGGCCATGAGGCCTGTTACTATCTCACTAATGAATTTTGTATCCAGCGCTTCCTTGGATGGCCCAGAGATCTCTTGCCTGTTGGACAATAATGAAGCATGATTTTGGGTACTCTATCTGAACTCAATTGCCGCAAATGATTCATCCAGTTGTTCTGGTATGTATGTATTTGATGACTGATTCTAAGCATAGTTCCTTCAAGACATCATCATTGCATTTTTAATCTTACTTGGTGTATCCTGCTGTATATCTCATGAATTTTATTTCAACGGAAGTTATCCTCCTCCCCTCTCCTCAAAGTTCATGTCTCACTGCAGTAGGAAAGTGGCAGGTCTTGCTAAGGTTTTGTATAATTGAAAGTTTGTTGTAGAATTGAAAGAGATTCTAAAAATACTGCCCAATGGGTTGATATCTGAAGGGGTAAATATAGATTAATATTCTTATTCCTCTAGTAAGCTTCAGCTTAACTTACATTATGCCTCCATTCTGTTAATCAACATACTCCTCTATTATCTTTTTTATTTTTTTCTTCATTATATCCTCTTCCATGTATTCTAACTGTATTATTTTGGTCTATCATCTTTCTTATAATAATCACTTTGTAATAAAATATCCCCTAAGGCACATATGGTAGTATTTCAAAATGACACTCTTTGACATATAAAAAATACTAAACACTATGATACAATAAGCCTGAAAGGTTTTTTTTGCTTATCAGCTTGTCTACCTCACATGCAAATGTGTCAATCACAGGAATGGTTGATCATCCAGTCAGTATAGGGGAAACATGTGGTCAGCATGTTGGGACCCCTCAGACATTGTAGGCCTAATGAGTTTTCTCAACCACGAGTCACTACTTATCTTTAACTTTTACAGGAATTAATCACTATGAGGTTTAATTTATGGTAAAATTAAATGTTTCTTACCTCTCCTCATATAAATCTTCTAAGTAGATCGTAATTTCGAGACCATAACGGTCTCATCTGCAGTACTTTTTTGGCGACTGATGTTATGTCAATCGGAAGAAACTCTTCTTCTTCCGATCAACATGACATCAGTCACCAAAAATGTACTGAAGATGAGACCGTTATGGTCTCGAAATTGCGATCTACTTAGAAGATTTATATAAGGAGAGGTAAGAAACATTTAATTTTACCACTGCTTATCTTGTCTATGCAAATTCCTTATGATACTAGATAGGCAGTGATCCTAAACACTAGCCAAAATTCCATGAAAAAATTACTTTGCCAATGGAGACTTGAACCAGTGCACATCCCATGCATCTGTGCTAAGGCAGGATGCATTAGACCACTCAGCTATTGCAAGTAATGCTCTTTAACATGTCATCTTTATACATAAAAATGAGTGAGAGTCCATCTGTCCTTCATGGGCTCAAAAACTACTTAACCAATTTGAATGGAGTTTTTACCATCATTTACAGAAATTTTCTGGGATATTTAATGCATACAGCATATTACTGTACATATTATAGGGTCAGAGCTAAAAATAAAAAGGCATCTGTGCACTAAAAAACTTTTTAGATGCTTATATGGCTTACACTGCCTTAATCATAACAAATACACCAAATTAATTATACAGTTTTTTTTAATTACAAGAGGAAGTAATATTAAGAGGTTTGTTTAATAATTAAAACATTTGGTCTGTTCTTTCTTACCTCTTAGAGTTGTTTTGTCGAACATATGTTTCAGAGCTTCTTAGCCCCATCGTCAGTGATTACAGACTTATGTTCAACAAAAACAACTCTAAGGTGTAAGAATGAATAGACCAAATGTTTTAATTATTAATGTATACAGAATTGAATCTCAAAAGAATCTACAAAAAATCTACAACAACATATGTCTATCTTTTATGCATAATTCACAATGACCATTTTTGTCTTTCAACTCATGGATACCAAGAAGACTGGGATAAGTAGATTCCTGGGCAATGCCGGATTCTCTATCATAAGAGGAAGCAGG
This sequence comes from Diploptera punctata, assembly GCA_030220185.1. Lineage (NCBI taxonomy): Eukaryota > Metazoa > Arthropoda > Insecta > Blattodea > Blaberidae > Diploptera > Diploptera punctata. The sequence goes on from JASPKZ010007997.1 coordinate 138,503, forward strand.
ACATTTCTTGCAATGCCATTATACGTTAATGCTCTAGCAGCACCAATTTTTGTTTCATTGATATCAAACTTAGCATATAGCAATTAATTAAAAATGTCATGATAAATAGATTCCCAGGCAATGCTGGGTAATCAGCTAGTAAAATATAAATACGTGGTATGAGAGCTCTAAAGAACCAATGAGTATTGGATGACAGTAAAAGGAGTCACATGGTAAACATATTTCAGTTTTATTAACAATATTTAACTATTTCCCATATCAAATGTCTATTTAATTGTTCTCGTGAGACTGACTGAATCATGTTGCAGATTCTACATACAAAAATGTCTTTAAGATAGCTGCTAAAAATTGAACCCTGAACTCCTGGGACACTAAATAGATATATTAACTATTAAACCATAAAGGTAATCCCTGAGATTAATAGCATGGCAATAACCTAAGCATTGCCCTGAGGTCTCTCAAACATCAGGCTACTGTAATGGAAACGGACAGCTAATTACAAATGAGGGAAATTTTGAGGGGGTGGCAGAATTCAAATACCTAGGAACAATAATCACATATAGGCTCAATTCTGGAAATGCATGCTATTATGCATTACAGAGACTCTTGATGTCCCAACTCCTTTCAAAAAACGTTAAACTGAAAATATATAAAACTATTGTTCTACCAGTTATATTATATGGATGCGAAACATGGACTCTTACTTTAAGGGAGGAAAGGAGATTACGAGTATTTGAGAATAAAGTTCTTAGGAAAATTTTTGGACCAAGGAGAGATGAACATACATGTGAATGGAGAAGACTTCATAACAGTGAACTACATGGTCTTTATAGGAAGTCAGATATATAATGAGAACAGTTAAGTCTCGTAGACTGCGATGGGCAGGACATGTGGCACGAATGGGGAATGAAAGACGTGCATGGAAGCTTCTTGTTGGAAAACCAGAGGGAAAACACCCAGTTGGTAGACCAAGAATGAGGTGGGAGAATAACATTAACTATGATTTGAGGGAAGTAGATTATATAGGAGATGATTGGAAAACATTAGCGCATGATAGGGAAGTATGGAGAGCTTATGTTCGCGCGGCCATGAACCTCCGGGTTCGATAGTGCCAATGAGTTAGTTCTAAAGGTTTACTTGCTCTCCAAAAGAAGTGGCAAATATACTAAGATCCTATGTTTTTATTATTCATTTCATACATCTCAAATATGCTAAGATTACTGATACTTACTTACTTACTCACTGGCACTATCGAACCCATAGGTTCATGGCCGCGCGGACATAAGCTCTCCATGCATCCCTATCCTGAGCTAATCCTTTCCAATCATTCCCTGTATAATCTACTTCCCTCAAATCATAGTTAATGTTATTCTCCCACCTCATTCTTGGTCTACCAACTGGGCGTTTTCCCTCTGGCTTTCCTACAAGAAGATTACTGATATATGGATCAATGTTTTCATTCAGCCATAGCAATTGTCTATTCAGGATCTTTTACAATACCCCATTGACATAAAAATGACACATCTCTTGTTTAATGTCCAAGATGTCTTCACTACTTATAAGGCTAGTAAAAAAACTTAACTATAATATCTTCTTCCTTAATTCATTTTATTGGAAACAAAATGTTATCATTTATTTCTAATAATTCTCTAAGAGATAACATTAGAAATTATATTAGATCATGTTAACTGATTAAGAAAATAAAGTACAGTATAACTTTGATTCTGTTAAAAGGAGTTTTGGGAAATTGTGAAGGTAATTATATTATTTTTGGTCTGGACATCTTACCTCAATATTAATGTTGATTTGTTCTTGGACATGTTTCAAAACAATTCTGTTTTATCGTCAGCTTTCCCAGACTGGTTTTATTTATGTTGCATTATGTTGCACCACCTGGATGTCGATGTCAGCTCCATCCTGTGGTTGGCCAAAGAACCTCCAAACAAGGTCACCCTCCATCGGAATATCAAAATTCATAACTCTGTTTCTGTTCTTCTGAATATAAATTTTTTCCCAAATAGTCAGCTCTTTTGTTTGTATTTTCTAACTGTTTTAATAATTTAGTGTCTGACACTTTCACAATTTTTACCTTGCATAGGGAAGGAAAATAGTGCAAATGCAGACAGACTACTGCACATAAACAAGTATTCACAGAGCAATCATTAACATTATGTCAAAGAAGTGAAAATTCATGTAAATATTGCATAAAAGTGAACATTCGTAAAGAACAGACAATACTGTTTCAATTGCTGGAGTTTATACTAGTTTGATAATAATATGACACTTGTACCGATATGTAAAAGTTGCATATTACCAGGATAAACTGTATTTTGAGTAATTTAATAGAATCTGAGTTGTACTGTAAAATATATGTACATTTGCACCCAAACTCATTTATAATTATTCTAAGTTTTTTTTTGTTATCTTTCAAACAGAATGGATGGATGAACTGATTGATCAAAGAGTGACACAATAAAATATAATAGAGGCTGAAAAAATAAATTATTCCTTTCATTTATTCAAGGCATTTGAAGATTTATTTTCTCTCTAAATAGAAGTGTTATTCGGATTTCTAAATTCATGAAAAATGAAGATCACAATGTCAAATCCAAGAATACACAAATATTTGACAACTCTAGTAAATAAGTATATCACCAGATCTCAGTGACAGAGTGTGGAATTTCGACAAGTGTTAGCCATCGTTTTATTTAAGCAATATGGATACAATATTGTATTTATTATATTATTTCTAATAAGTAAATGAACTTCTAAAAAGAATGACATGCAATGTTAGGAGTATCAAATATAATAAACAACTATATGTACAGGGCTTAGGAAATCGAAGGGGGTAATTAGACATATTAACAGTTAATTAAATATATAATTGCATGATTTTAAAACACAGATATTCGACTCCAATTCCAGCTGGTTTCTAGAGATTAGAAGTGGCTCTGTATGTCGGTAGCCTCGTCTTCTATTAGAGATACTAAGGGTGAGATCTCTTGATTTATTTTATTGAATAAAGTAGCGGGTATTTTTTACTCCAAGCATGACAAGCCTAGAAGGCCATTGGCCTACCAGCCAGCTGCTGGCCTCACATCCACATCACAGAGGTAGACAATCATCAAGCCAATGTAGGGGTGACATGTGGTCAGCATGTCGAGTCCCCCAGCCGTTATAGCTGGTCTTCTCAACCTGGAGTCACTACTTATTGTAGCTACCCAAATCCTTCACGATGCTGGGTAGGCACCGGTCCCATACTGGCGAAATTCCATGAGAAAATTTCTTCCCCATGGGTACTCGAACCAGCACAAGTCCCGTAGCTCTGCATCAAGAAAGTAGCGGATATAGTATATATTAAGTAGTTTTGAACATCATGTGATGTACCAACAAAGTAGAAATTTTCAAATTGTTTCTTAATTTCTCATCTATAGTGTAACAATTCAACATAATTAGGCCCTACCTCTTTTGTTAGATTCGGAGTTTTCTACATGGCCCCTAAAGGCAGCTCTTGTTCAGCTAAGAAACACATAGCGTATATTAAGCAGCTAACAATGTACTTGTTTGCTTTAACGTTTTTGTTATGCTTATCCATATTGATTTTGATAGCCCGGCTTCAGGTCTCTTCAATTTTAGTGGCCAAACTAATGTAGCGCTATTTTACAGTTAACATGGACAGATATTTCATGTCGTTTTACAGCACATGAAAACTATTTACATCAGAAACCCACTTTGTTGTCCAAACATTTTTCTCCATTGAAAATAGAAGGGAACATGACTTCCTGCAGCCATATGTCATGTTCATACCAACCTTCATGCTCACCGTTAAACGATGCACTTTTGTTTTTGTATAACTTATAATGCTATTTAAATTAGGAGTTGGTTTATAACTTTTTTTATTTTCAATTAAGCTTCTGCAGGTAAAGGGATGACTTAACAAGTCTTTAGTAACTCAAGCACATTCCTCTCCCATGATAATATTTATTTAGTGGTTGAATTATTGTATTTGATACACTCAGAAGCACTACGTGTACACAGGATTTATTCAAATCAACTTAAATCTCGCTGTTAGCCCTTTCTGGAGTGCTAACACAGGGCAACGACAGAGTAGCATTGGGCACCCTGCTACTCGGCTTGAAATGCAGCACGATGTACTACAGATCAGCTTGAATGCGCCTGCACAAATAATTCTCAAGGTCTCGTTCCATGTAAGTCTCTGGAGGATCTGGCTAACATTGTAGGGATTTAAATAAGTTAAAACACATTGTATAGTATTGGAATGCTACAGTATATATGCAACACATACAATACATGTATTAAGTTATTATTATTTACAGTATTTAAACTACTATCAATGCATAGTTGTATCTCATTCCGCTATTATGTTTAATTTTAATTAAATATCAAAGAGTTTAATTCTAACTTTTGAAAGTGTTAGCCAGGCTAACAGTGCTAACATGGACCCTCCGCCACTGCCGCATCTTCTCCAAGTTAAGTCTGCACATGTAAAATTTGCTAGAAATTCCTGAATTAAGGATGAGGAATGAATTAGCCAACCCTTTTTTCTATATTATCACTTTCTCTTCTGACAAGAAAACTATCAACCATTGCATGCCGAAATCTATCTTGAAATTTCTCACAGAAAAGTGTTGTGATATACAATGGCTGTGTCCAAAAAATGATCTGCCATTTTAAAGTGCAAGGCACAAAAATTGAAGCCAGAATCCAGAAATGGCAGCCCACTGTACGGAGCAGATGTACATCCCTGCATGGGTTAAGCACAGAGTGGTGTGAGGTGAGACATGGGCAGACAGCAGGTAGTGAGGGTTTTCCAGTCTGCCAATACAGGAGTTGCATTACTTCCCTATAGTTTAAATGAAATATTTGGTGTTTTGATTTTAGTGTCCTGCAGTTAAAAATGGCAGATAATTTTTTTGGACATGGCCTTTGAACATCACAACACTTCTCTGGAAGAAATTTCGAGGTATGTTTCATCTTGTATTTATAATTTATTTATTTGCTGATATTATTTAAAATGGTATTTCAGCTTATCTAATGTAAATAATCTATATTTATCAATTTAAATGCAAGTAATTTATTTTTATGAATGAATGAGAATAAATGCACACAAATGTAACTATGACTTGTCGCAGAGACTGCAGCATGTTCATAATGCTTGCATTCAATTCATTTACAATATCTGCCATTATGATCATACAAACTGAAGCAGTCGAGAAAATAGAAGAAGCATTCACGCATACAAACGAGAATGAAAGAATAATCCTTGCAGGCAATATGGACTGTAGGATAGAAAAACCAAATATCAAAACTAATCTCATAATGGACACATTAACAAATAAAGGCTTCACACTGATAAACAAGCCCACAATGAAAATCTATACAGCATCTAATGGATCCAGCACCATTGGCCTCGTACTATACAAAGTCAGAAACATGACCATAACTCACCAAGAAGGACTACAGACATCAGCAATGGCTCCGATAAGAAAGCACATACCAATAGTAACAACACCAATACTGCATCAAACTCGAACACCCATAACAATGTTACACAAACGTTCAAGGAAACTAGACTCAGGAAAACTAGAACGCAACAAAGAAAAAATAGAAGAAGCAAATCAATTAATTAATCAGGAAGAGATAGATAAGGGTGTCACACAAATCACAGAAATCATACAAGCATGCAGTAGCGAAAACAAAAAAAGGAAAGCTCAGCCATGGTTCAATAAAGACTGCTATGATAAGTGGAAAGAAATGATCACGGCTCTGCATCAAGCAAGAACCACAAATAAAAAATGAACACCTAGCTAGTTACACGAAGCATAAAAAAGAATACAAGAAGTTAATAAAAGAAAAAAAAGCCAACTCCATTGAAGAAGAGGCAAAAAAAAATAACCGAAGAAGCAAGAAAAGACTCTTATATAGTATTCAGGAAACCAAGACCAATGACCACGAATGAATTACCCATGGAAACGTGGGAAAATCACTTCCAATGTCTTCTAATTTATTTTATACAATGTTAAAAATCAACATGAATCACATTTACCTTGGGCACATAGTTCCTCTGACCAGAATCTCCCATATAAGGACAGTGCTCTTGTGACTTATTGCTGTTGGCAATGCTCACAGGACAGAACATTTCAACTGTAGATAGTATTTAGGGCACATCGAAAGTATGACTTCGGTAATGAAAGTAATGTGCAAGCAATAGTTCACTCACCCCATTCACTCCCTCAGATTTGAAGACACCCCACTGTGTAGGGCCTGTACTAAGTTACTCATCAATGGGCGTGCACATTCCTGACACAGTATGTTAATGAGAAACAACTGACACTCAATTTGTGTTACTAAAGACTATTCCTAAAACTTCAGAAGTCATTCATTTGACAAATACCTTCAGTAGCATTCTTGTCATCTGTGGTGTTAACTTCTTACAAATGTGTGAAAGTGATAATTATGAATTAAATAAAATAATTACATAGCAAACCATTATGTTATGAAGACAGAATTAGAGCTAAGCTTTATGACAATCAAGACCAGACATATGTATAAAACAAGTGACTAGTGATAAAAATAGATCTTATCCACAACTCTTCAACAGGTCGCTAAACGAAAATGTGAGAGGATTTGCGATTATTGTATAAATAATTTATTCTTTTCCTTTCTTTGTGTTCTGCTTGGGGGTGACGATTCATTGTGGACAAAGAATGGTGTGATGATTTGAAATATCTATCAGTAAAAGTTAAAAAAACATGGATTTTCTAAAAATCATCTGGACAATGAAATGGAGAACAGATTTGATATAAGTTGAACAACCAAGACATGAAGCAGTAGCAACATTCAGACTGTTAACAGGCCATGACTACCTGGCAGCACACCTCATAAAATTGGAATCTTCAACTCTCCAAATTGTATCCTGTGCCAAGACAATAACACTACCATGAACAAAGATCATCTTGCTAGCTGTGACGCTCTGAAGATGTCACCTACAAGAACTCTGGCAGGACTCTATTGGGAAGCAAGAAAGCAAATGGAACACATCCAAGCTAATGGGCACTACTACTACTTGATATAAGTTACAAACATTAATTTAGCAGGTGTATATATATATATATATATATATATATATATATATCCATAGTAATTCTGCCTGAGGGCAGGTCTTTCACTGCAATCATAGCATTTTCATGCTATGCTTTACAGCTTTACTAGGGAATTATAGGTGTGATAGCTTCCCGTTGCTTTCCACACCGGTGAAGGATGATGATGATGGCCGGATGATTTTCGGGGACCGTTGGGTCCTAAGCATCCTGACATTTGTCTTGCAGGTGGGGAAAAACCCCGAAAAAACCTCACCCAGGATCCTGTCCCGACCGGGAATCGAACCCGGGCCTGCTGCATGACAAGGCAACACGCTACCTTGAGACCACAGCAGTGGATTTATATAAACTGTGTATATTTGGTTGTTTGTTGATTCAATTATTTGATTCTTCGACTTCAATAATTGTGACCCACCCACCCACTACTCATTTCATAAACCACCACTAGTTGTGCAATGGGGTTTAAAATATAACTCTGAATAAACAAAATTCACAATGTAAAAAGTATAACGGCTCAACTGCACTTCTACTAGCGCTTGATTTTTCAGTTATATTGTTGTAAACTATAGCTCTTCTTCGTATTTACTAACATTATTTAATATTTTAAACTTTTTCAAACAATTTTTATAACATTATTATTTAGACAATTTTGCAGTATTTATTTAAATATGCAAATCACAATATTATGACAATGTTAGACAATATTGTGAAAGCTAACTGCTATTTTCTCCACAGAGTATATTACTTAGTCTATGATTTTTCTATTGCTGTTTTGGGTTATTGCTGGTTGGATCAGCATTAGTAAGTTACACCCATTTTTAATAAACGTTTGGTAATTTTAATATTAATATATTTTTTAACATAGATCTGGGGATTTATTGCAAATATTGGTCATTTAAATTTTATAGCAACGGATAGTAATCGAGGATGATAATCGATATGTGGTTCGATTGTGGGTTATCGCTGGCTCTATAAACTCTGGCGTATGCGCACTGTTGTTCTATAGGACTTTGAAAATATTTCACGCTAGTTTAAGTACAGTTTTTCCAATATATAACTTCATGAAGTGAATAATTTTGCTGCCTTCAGATGAAATCTAACCAATGCGACACTATAACCTCATTATCATTAATCTATACATTAAAAGCAATTACCTACAAGAGGCAAACGTGCAGTAGTTTAAAGTTAAATTTTCTTGTGAGTATATTTCAGCCACTAGTCCCACATTGTAGCCAAGTGATTAAGGCAGGAAGCCCTGGCGCTTAGCAACATGACTTGCGCTGGTTTGAGTCTCCATGGGGGAAAAATTTTTCTCATGGAACCAGTGCCCAGTGCCCACCCAGCATCGTGAGACATTTGGGTAGCTCAAATAAGTAGTGGCTCCGGTTGAGAAAACCAGCTATAGCGGCTGGGGGACTCAGCATGCTGACCACATGTCACCCCTACACTGGCTGGATAATCATCTACCTCTGTAATTGACACATGTGGATGTGAGGCCAGCAGCCGGAAGGTAGGCTAAGGGCCTTCTAGGCCTGTTGCGCCAGGAGCAAGTTTATTTCAGCCTCAAAACAAAATATTTAACAGCGGGTGATCTATGAATTGTTGCAGATAATAATAGTTAATTTACTGCATAACTGACATTTAATAACCCGTGTATCGAAGTATTATAATGGCCTACAATGTCATGTGACAAGTTTAGGATTAACGAGTCTTTTAGACCATTCTGACAGTACATTTTGTCGGGTTGCAAGAGATTACATGTTAAAATTCTAGTCAAATAACCTGGTTGCTATTTTCTTGGTTTTCCTAATTAGTCAAGATAGGGATTTCTTTACCACAAACCATTTATCAATATTGTCGATATTAAATATCAGTTTTGGAAACAACTTCTATTGACACACGTGATTATATACAAACAATAGTAATACAGTCTACAGCATAAAATAAATATACTCCAAAATAAATCAAATCTTGGATGATATGATATGTAAATAAAAGATATGGACTGTCATCTGATTTTACTTTTCACGTAAACCTTGGGCCATTTTAATCCGACTTCTAGACTTTAAATCTAAAATGACAACAATATTCACTAACCTTAATGAATTTATTTCTATGCTTTTTCACTAAATTTCTCACACTAAAAGAGTTTACATTATTCATTTTGACACAAAAGTAAAATTTCACTACACTATTACAAAAACCACGTTATTTTCAAATCAAATATGGCCGAACTTGTTGCAAACGGATCTATGACGGAACTACCAACTCTAAGCGATCATTACAACCAATAGTGAAAACTTGAATTTCTCTATCTGACAGGCAGCCAGGCAGGTAGCGCTGCTGAAGATCTGTCATAGTAGCTGATTTCAGCGTTAATCCACTAGGAGGCTAGGAGGCTGATTTGAAGCAACATTGTTCAATGATGATTTTGTTCAATCTCTATGGATGATGAAGTAGTGAGTGATCAATGAATATAAAGGCTTAATTCCAGTGGGGTGACAGAATGACACGTGGAATGTTACGTGTTGCCTATTTCGAACTGTGCGACTTTTTTGCCACTAAATTAACAATTTCACATGCGGCATTCTTTCCCAGATCGCATGCGCTTTGCCGCACATACTTGTAGCATACAAAATTTTCATTCAGTCGGCCTCCAACTAGTGCATGATGTCCTTATAAACAATCGCGGCGGCGGATGCATATTTGACAATAACTTTGAATCGTAGAAAAAAAGAAGAAAGCAATGGTGTGGAGAAAATAACTATTTGTTGATGATCAAAATACTCAATATTTATAAGAAATTGGTTGCTGACGATGAAGCTTTTCGAATTTTTTCACGAATGGGATTTCTGTCCTTACAAACAGTCGCGACGCGACGGCTGCATATTTTACAATAACTCTGAATCGTAGTGAAGGGAGAGAGAAGGTTACTGTGGTGAAGAGAACTATATGTTAGTGATCAAAATACTCATAATGATTTTTATAAGAAATTGATTGCTGACGATGAAGCTTTATTTCGATATTTTTCACGAATGAGGAAGAAGATTTTGAGTATTTGCTTGAGAAAACTCACCTATTATAAAGTATACAATACCAACTTTCGTGAAGCAATACCACTTTGTGGTGTGAGGATTTTAGCAACATCGAGATGTTTGGTTACTGGGCGAAGCTATGCATCACACATATCAGCTTCGGATATCTGAGCCAAGAATTTCTCGAATTATTCCATAGGAACACTGAGCTTTGATGGACGTTCTATACGATTTTGTAAAAGGTAAGTAAAATATAAATATATGGCCAACAATTCCATTACCATAAACATTTCATGATTTAATGTCAGTTCGTCGGAAATTTATTAGTTAGGAATTCAGAAAATACTGAACAGGAAAAAAGATTTTGGGAGCCGTAGGACGTCACTAAACTTTCATAGTTGCTATTAGGTGTACTGTACAGAGAGGCGTATTTTCTGCCCCAGAGGACAGAACACTGGCAATACATACTAGTATATTCATAGTTGTTTTGAAGAAGTGTAGAAGTATGAGAAAATACATCAATATCATATTTGCCCATAGCTACTTCATGTAATGTTTTATGTATTATGTACCTAAACAATCGTCCCGTAGCCGAGCGGTTAAGGTAGGAAGCCTTGGCGCAGAGCTACGGGACTTGCGCTGGTTCGAGTCTCCATGGGAGAAGAAATTTTCTCATGGTATTTCGGCCAGTATGGGACCGGTGCCCACCCAGCATCGTGAGGCAATTTGGTAGCTACAATAAGTAGCGGCTCCAGGTTGAGGAACCAGCTATAACGGCTGGGGGACTCGACATGCTAACCACATGTCACCCATACACTGGCTGTTGATCATCTACCTCTGTAATTGACACATGTGGATGTGAAGGGCCAGCAGCCGGCTGGTAAAAGGGCAACTGCTAAAAAGTGGAAAGACCCTCAATCGAAACCTAAACAATCTCACTCTAGAACTAATTTCTCACCTAATTAGCCCATACGTGAGTAATCATTTCTTTTTAGAATACCTTATAATAGGCTCATCTTATTTCGGTCCCAATATAACTAAAGTGGAAAAATATCAACGTCAACGTGAACATGCTTAATCACAAGCATCGCAGAACGAGTATTAGTATTAGCGAATTCCGAGGGAGGTTACACGCCTCCTATAAATGAAAATATTTGTATTACTTACATCTTCATCGAGTCTACTTACTAGACACCAAAAAGGCCATAAAATGTATATATTTTTTTAGCAACGAAGCTCAGCATAATACAATAAGTTAAGGGAAGTGAGATCGAGTTCATAAGTCAGCAAAACTCGGATGGTTAGGAGTGTGGGTGAAAATTTAATAATCGTTCTATCGGCCGCAATTATTTTTTTTTCGCAACGATGTAAACGTATGTCATTAAATTGAATGAGAGAGGTATTCTCCGAAAACCAGTGAAATCGGATCATTAGAGTGAAAGGTTAACTGAGAACCGAACTTTAAAAAAACATTATTGCGATGCAGTTTTCTTTTGCAACGAAACTTGGCATGTGGCATTTGAATAAGAAATGTAAGAAAATGTTCTGCCTGAGCTAGGAAGTCTAGATAGATATTTGTCAGTGTCAGAGGTATTTGTTTCAATTCTCGGTTCAGGAAAAAAAATCTAAAAAAAGGAAGATCGAGCTCGTTAATAAGCATAATCGGACTTTTAACCCTTAAATTGGCCATTTATTCTGTAATTGTTCGATTTATGTAATATTTTGATGAAACAGTAGAAACTCATGAGTAGACGGCATTTAAATTCATATTAGATTAAACAATATACAGTAATAATTTACAATTTTACACGATTTTGTTTTCACTGCGATCTGACCATTTAAATAACCCTTATTGTGGCAACAAAAAAATATATCGTGCCAGTTATTTAAATGTGTCTGATTGCAGTGAAAACAAAAATCATGTGTTACAGGAAATTTTACTGTGCTTTCTGTAATTCAACACAAATTTAAGTAATTTATACTCGTGTATTGACTTAGGCTTTCACGGCCGGAGTTGCTATGATGATCTTGAAGAAGATTTCCGGGCTGTAGACCGTGGCCCTGAGGCTTGAAGTTCCCCGACGTCTCTGGCGAAACTTCGGGGAACTTCAAGCCTCAAGACAACGGCCTACAGCCCGGAAATCTTCTTCAAGATCATTTATACTCGTTTGTTTTTCTACTGTTTTATTAAAAAATACTAATACCCAGTGTGCGCTGCTACGCCTAAATAAATGAAAATTAACGTGTTTTTATACTTAGTTGAATAAGTGAACGGAAAAATAATTTTAAATTTATGTTGTAATTAGTTTTAGATACCCGGCGTTGTCCAGAAATCTACTTATCTCGAACTTCTTGGCATAAATGAACTGAAAGACGAAAATTAATATGTTTTTATGTTTAGTTGAGTAAGTAAAAGGAAAAATTTATATCGTACTTAGGTTAGATACCCCATGCTGATTACCCAAAAATACAAAAGCTTGTGCTAGAATTAAAAATTGTACACGATCACCCTTTCCTGGCACCAAGATTAAAATGTTACAATTAAATTTATTTAATTAATTTTACAATTTAAATTTTCAACCCTGCTTGGTATTGAATTCAGGCCCACTAGTGAGGAAACATGCATGCTACCAACTGAGCTAGGATGGCAGGCAAAACCAGCACATTGAACTTGCTGAGGAATTTACTTACAGTCTATGCAGTTTTCTTGTCTAATGAGACTTTTTTTTATTATTTATGACTCACTTGTCCATCGCTGTGATCTCGAGGTAGCGTGCTGCCTTGTCACGCAGCGGGCCCGGGTTCGATCCCCGGTTGGGGCAGTTTTTCTGGATGAGGTTTTTATCGGGAGTTTTCCTCACCTGTAAGACAAATGACAGGAAAACTTTAAGGCCCAAACGGTCCCCGAAATCATATGGCCGTCATCATCATCCTTCGCCGGTGTGGAAAGCAACGGGAAGCTACGAGTACCACACCTACAATTCCCTAGTAAATCTGCAAGCATATCACGAAAATGCTATGATTGCAGTGAAAGACCTCCTTCGGCAGAATTACTATGGATGACTCACTTAACCGACTTTGGTCATTATCGTCTTAATTCAAATCTGGCCATTGAAAGGATGAACACATTTTGCTCAGAGTTTTTTTTTTCTCCATGCCTGACATCCTTTTACGTTCTTTAAATCTACCACATTGCACCTTCTGAAGGAAGCCATACCTATGATTTTTACGCCGTTAAAAATCCATCGGTCCACCATCATAGTCTCAGGTAACGCTGTCGACTCGTATGTAAAGGCACGAGTTTGATCCCTGATCATAATAAATAAAACACATATTTCATTTATTTGAGCATAGCACTGCATGTCAGGTATTGGTTAGTAAAGAGTAAAACACGATTACCAATATTGAATTAACCACATATATTGTGTCCACCGCTGTGGTCTCAAGGTAGCGTGCTGCCTTGTCACGCAACGGGCCCGGGTTCAATTCCCGGTCGGGACAGGCTCCTGGGTGAGGGTTTTTCCTCACCTGTAAGACAAATGTCTGGATTGTTAGGGCCCAACGGTCCCCGAAAATCATCCAGCCATCATCATCCTTATCATTATCCTTCACTGGTGTGGAAAGCAACGAGAAGCTACCACACCTATAATTCCCTAGTAAAGCTGCAAAGCCTAGCATGAAAATGCTATGATTGCAGTGAAAGACCTGCCCTCGGGCAGAATTACTATGGGTGGACATATATTTTGATTAATACAAAATTTGTATTACTGAATAATAATAATTTCAATTACTAAATAATAAATAATTTTCATCAATAGATCATTAATTAATAATTTTCATTAATTAATCATTAATTAATAATTTTCATTAATTAATAATTAATTAATATTGTTTATTAATTATTTTAATTAATTAATTAAATTAGTTAATAATTTTAAAATAAAAACATATTGTTTTTATTAGGTTGTATCATAAGTCTTTTTTAATGTAATATTGTGTCTAGTGGAAGTTTGAGGGTACAATTCACTGGAAGTTTGTTCCAAACAGCCTTGCAGTATATGTGGATCTTTATTTTCAACAACTGGAACAAACGACAGTGACCAAAATAAAAAAAATAGAATGAATCTAATTGCTACCATACCCAGGATACATTCCTGATCTTGTGCCTTCAGATTATCATCTGCTTAGATCCATGTCCCATTTCTTGCATGAAATATCAAATATATTGAAGCTGTGGAAATGAGTCTCAACAAATTCTTTACATCAAATATAAGAACCTGGTAGCAGGATAATAAACTTTGTTGAAAGATGGCTCAATACCATAGATTCTGATGGTCTCTACTTCGAAGAGTAGTGTAATTTGTCAGAAAAAAACTCCAAATAAAATTGTATTAAAAAAAATACTTTGACGATTTTTATTATTAATTTAACACTTCTCATGGAGGATAATAAATAAATGTCTTCTTAACTAAGAAGCCGCCATTTGCAAAGATAGAAGCTATGGTTTCAAGCATTTGGCACGAGGGAATTACAACGTACATAAGAGAAAAATTTGCGCCTAGATCGTAACTCGCCTCGGTAGCTCAGTTGGTAGAGCACTTGGCCCGGAAAGCCAAGGGTCCCAGGTTCGAGTCCCCCTCTAGGCGAACATTTTTCTCTTCACATATAAAAAATACTTTACTTATGAGACTGTGTATGTATATCCTAATCCATTACAATCACCAATTTGCCTTTTTTCTTAAATATAGATGTTAAAGGAAAGGAATGAGGATCTAACATAGCATTTTTTTCAAATTTATTAGAAATAATAGTAATGCAATTTATATTTAAGATGAATGTTTCTTGAAAGCAGTTGAAGATTCCTTCCTCCAGATCAAGATGCATAATTATTTAACATGTGATTTCCAACGGTATGGAATATTATAAAAACATATGGAAGAAAGACAAATTGAAGCACAATGATCTTGAAGAAGATTTCTGGGCTGTTGGCCATGGTCTTGAGGCTTGAAGTTCCCCGACATTTTGCCAGAGACTGCATCCAGCATCCTCAAGGCAGTCTCTGGCGAAATGTCGGGGAACTTCGAGCCTCAAAACTGTGGCCAACAGCCCAGAAATATTCTTCAAGATCATCATACTAACTCCAGCCATGAAAGCCTAAGCCAATAGATTGAGGCATATTTGTCATCAACATACTATAAAATAGAGGACATGATGAGATGATAATGATCTAAGAGGAAGATAACATTAACTAAAAAAAAAGTATATTTAGAATATGTTTTGCATCAAGCAGACTTACTTCTTATATTGATGACATTCTAAGAGACCATCAATGTGGATTTAAAAGAAACAAGTACAGATCAGATTTTTAGCTTAAGACAGATTTTAGAAAAGAAATGAGAATATAATTGTACTGTACATCAACTACACGTAGACTTCAAAAAGGCATACGATTCAATTAAGAGGTAGAAGTTATATAGTATCCTGGTAGAGTTCGGAATTCCTAAAAAGTTAGTTAGACTTATGCAAATGTGTCTAATTGGCACAGTGAGTAGGGTGCGTGTAGGTAAACAGTTTTTGGATACTTTTGATATCCACAATGGGTTGAAGCAAGGAGATGCACTATCTCCTCCACTATTTAATTTTGTACTAGAGTATGCCATCAAATCTTTACAGGAGGATGAAGAAGGCCTACAACTCAATGGTATTAATAAGCTGTTAGTTTATGCTGATGATGTAGTACTATTGGGCGATAGCGAGGAGATACTAAAGGCCAACACACACACACACACATACTACTGGGTAACACTAAGAAATTGGGACTGAAGTAATTATAAATGAAACTAAATATATGGTCTCACATAGAAATACATTACATAATGGAAATGGACAGCTAATTGAAAATGAGGGAAATTTTGAGGAAGTAGCTAAATTCAAATACCTAGGAACAATAATCATAAACAGGAATGAGATGCACAAGGAAATTAAACATAGGCTCAATTCTGGAAATGCATACTATTATGCATTACAGAGACTCTCGACATCCCAACTCCTTTCAAAAAATGTTAAACTGAAAATATATAAAACTATTATTCTCTCAGTTATATTATATGGGTGCAAACCATGGACTCTTACTTTAAGAGAGGAAAGGAGATTACGAGTATTTGAGAATAAAGTTCTTAGGAAAACTTTTGGACCAAAGAGAGATGAACAGACAGGTGAATGGAGAAGACTGCATAACAGTGAATTATATGGTCTTTATAAGAAGCCAGATATAATGAGAACAGTTAAGTCTCGTAGACTGATGGGCAGGACATGTGGCACGAATGGGGAATGAAAGACATGCATGGAAGCTTCTTATAGGGAAACCAGAGGGAAAATGCCCAGTTGGGAGACCAATAATGAGGTGGGAGAATAACATTAACTATGATTTGAGGGAAGTACATTATTCTTTTTCTTCTTCTTCTTCACGGTTTAGGCTTACTTACTAGCCTGTTCCGGCTACAAATTGCTGCTGTTTACATCTTTTCCTTGGTCTTCCCAAACTTCTTCCTCGTGGTGAATAGCTGTATGCTGCTTTTGGTATTATATTCTCAGTCATCCTTGCCAGTTGGTTCTGTATTGTTGTGTTTAATTCCTCTACTTTTAGTTGTTGTCTTATTTCTGTGTTATGTTTTTTTGTCTGTTCTTTGATATCCTGATATTGGTCTGAGGAACTTCATTTCAACAGCTTGTATTCTGGCAGATTGTTGTTTAGTGACTGTCCTTCGGATACATAAGTAATAATAGGCACTGCCATTGTCTTGTATAATTTCATTATAGAGTCTTTTCTGGCTTTATTTTTCGAAGTTCTAAGTAGATTATACAGGGGATGATTAGAAAACATTGGCTCAGGATAGGGATGTATGGAGAGCTTATGTCCGCACGGCCATGAACCTATGGGTTTGATAGTGCCAGCGAGTTAGTTATTAAGTAAAAGAAGGGCAATTATTTTTTATAAATGTAAATAACATGTAGCAGTATTATACCAACAAAAGGTGGAGACAAATATAGAGGATGAAATGTTTTAAATCACTCTAAATATCTTTATCCATAAATATATAGCAAAATGTTTATCAAAATGAGAAAAAAAAAAAAGAATTCACATAAATATCCAAGCCCTGATTATAACTTTCATATATGATTTACTTCTGATTGTATCTTGTAAGCCCATGTTTCCCTTAACAGAGAATTAGGTGCGCTCCCCCTACAGGGAAGAATTTGAACCATACTAATTCAGTTACACTTGTTTTCATATAGATGTCTTTTGAGTGGTCCATGGTCAGCATTCCGCCTCATACTGATATCTAGGAAACCAAGGTAGTACTAGGACGGGAAAATTCTGTAAATTTTGCTTAAAGGTCTTTTCATTCAGGCTTAAGGATCTTTTACAAGCCTGAAATTCTTCAGACTCGGGACCCACAGCTTAAAGTTCCTCCCAGAGGACTTGCTCCTTGGATTTTTCCATCCTAAAATAAATCCATCAACCCCGGCAGGTTTTGAACCCGCAACCCTCGGGACCAGAGGTAAGGAGCACCGCGGCCGATCTTCTGATTGTAGAACTGTAAATCAATCAATACAAATTATCAATAAAAAGATTACTTTATTATCTTGTAATCATTATACAATTATATTCACTAGTTTAATACTAAAGGACATCCACAAATTCTATATTACAAACTAAATAAATACATCAAAATTAAATTTTTTTAAATCATAACTTTGAAAAATAAAATTTACACAAACTTTTATCTCTTTTTACTAATCTTCTATCTCTTAAAGTTTCACAGAATTATGATAGGAGCAATACCATACTCACCCAAAATACAATTACACCTTTTTCCAAACATCAAACTGGGAAAATTTAGGTATTGGTCAGTTTATATTCACTACCTTGACTTTTAAAATGTTCTTTAATTCTGTAAGGTGTTTAAGATTTAAGAAGTCTAATATCATTAGCTGGTTTAAACTTCTACATCAAGGTAAATTTCTTTAATCATAACTTTGTTAAAGAATTAAAATATAAAAAATTATGAAATATTCACCTGAAAGGTCCGTCTCCTCAACTTTATTAGTTATTTAACTGTAGTGCTTTTGGGACTAGTCCCATCATCGGCAGGATAGAAGGAATTCAACTACAGGAAGACTGAAGTTTTTCCCAACTCCCTCACAGGTAACATAAGAAGGCAAGGAAAAGTGAGGGATTCCCCATTGTCATACATAAGCAAGGGTATCCTCACAATACAATGGCAACACAAGAAGGTAAAAGATATAATGCAGAAAGCGTCATATGCATCCTGTAGTTGAATTCCTTCTCGCTTTTGTGTAATAAAATTGTTTTGTATTGCCATGCAAACTGAGCTGTGTTACATACACTATTTTGTCTGTATTTCAGTAAATACGTTATGTCTTTAAAGCGTGCATGTAAAACCCTTACATTGCATGAGAAAATTCAAGCTTGTAATTTGGGAACCCTTTATAAGAAGAAAAACTGCCAAGACGGAAATATATTTAAGGAACCGTCATGTTCCTTCATAGACAGGTTTTACTGCATATTGTTAAATTTATCAATTCTTAACCTTTTTTAAGTACAACTCTGATTTCGTTAAAAGAGTTTTAATCTACTGGAGGGAAGTAAATGCAAGACAGACTATTGAATGTAATAGACTGATCGTTAGCAGTATATCAGAGAAGCAAACGTATATAAATTATGCAAAAAAGGAAAATTAGACATCCTTATAGAACTGACAATACTATATTGACTGTTGGGAGTCTCTCTGCACTGGTAACATAATTTGGATATTGAATCTTTTGTCATGTTCATGCATAGAGAAAAGAATAAATATGAACTAAAATTAAACATATTTGGAACTTCCAGCTAAGGTATGATTTTTTTTTTCTTTCATCGCTATTTCTGATAATTGCATTTTTTCTTTTTTCTTTTGCTCATCAAATTTTATGGGCACTGCTATTTTTGGGCAAATATGGTACTGTATTAATAAATCTGAACATTTCTCTTTATTCACTCTGTTTTACTAAAATTATAGCATATTTGCTTATAATTACATAAAATTTGTTTACATGTATACATATTCTATGTATAAGGATCATTGTGATGGAAAATACATTAATTTGCTATATTATATTTTTATGTTGGAGTATATGAGATCTAAAACTATATCAGATGAAAGAAAAATGTAACATAACCTCTTCAACATATGTCTGCTGTATGCACATTCAATAGTATATTTATAATTATTGTAATATGTATATATATATAATTATGCACATGAACTTTTGATTCTTTTCTCTAAATTTACTCATATAGTTAGAAGAAATTTTACAAGAAATAAAATGGAAGAAGGATGAATGCTCAAAATATTACAACAAATTTTGTAGGGAAAAAAAAAAACATTAAATCTAGCACAACAAAATGAAGAACGTCAAATAATCTTAGATGGATGGAATTTTATGTAGCATAAGATAGAAGGGATTTGAAAATGGAGATTGGAACAAAAAGAAAGATTGACACACACAATTTTGATCTGTGCAGAAGAAGATCGTCAACACTTTAAAATTTCCCAAAATGCATCTAGCTTATTTAACTATTGTAATTACTAGTTCAGTTGAATGAACAACTTGTAATGTGTAATACTTAGTGAATGTTTCCTGTATATCATTTTTTATTACATTTTATTCTGAAACCTAACAAAACATAATCTAATAATCTATACTAGACAAAAAAAAAATAAGATTAGCCAATTTTTTTTTTTGTAAGTTTAAGTCTGAAAAGGAGGTAGCCCATCTTGAAAATTATTTTGTTCGTTAAAAAAATAATATAAATATCAGGGGTAGTTTTCATGTGGTGTTTTAAGTTTGTGCAGCCATCAGTTTTCAAATAACTTGCTCTTTCCTTATTGAGATTTAAAAAATGGTATGATTTTAATCTAAACGAGCTCCAAACATGTTATATTTGAAGAGAAAAATTTTCGCCTAGACCGGGACTCGAACCCGGGACCCTTGGCTTTCCCGGGTTCGAGTCCCGGTCTAGGCGAAAATTTTTCTCTTCAAATATAATTTATCCTTCTATGAGAAGTGTTAAATTAATAATAAAATCGTCCAAACATGTTATTTCCAACATAGAGTTAGCTGTGAAATAGATTCATTGCAAATAATGGAGCACAAGGATTGCATATCTCTTACAACATGGACAGTAAAATCTTCATTACTTCTTCCTGCACATGCATCCCTCCTCCCCTTTGTAAAACCTGGCTATTAGGAATGATCTAGATTGCAGTCTTCCTGCAAATGTATGATTGTTGAAACGCATGTGGAGTGAATTTACATCTTTCTCTAAGAATTTAAAATAATGAATCCAGTAGTAGCTACTGTACAATCCAAGCTGTTTTCATTATTTTCCATTGAAGAGAAATTCACCTATGCCAGATATGAATATAAAACAGACATTTCAATGCAATAACAGAAAATTCACATGAATTTTCAGCCAGGCCATGTCCCCAACATTTAAAGCATAATTGGCTGTGTGATTATGAAGTAATAAATGCACTTTATTGTTTCCCTTGTATTTTATCAGAGAAAATCTGTATACACACTCTCACGTGAAAGATTTAAATTATCTGACAGAGAAAATAAAAAATCATAAAATTAAAAAAAAACTTCCAAAATGGTCTTAATCTTCCATTTTTGGATACTACAAATATAGCTCAACAATTGGACAGAAAGTACAGGAGGAGAATTGCTTTGCAAAATGAACAAATAAAATAACATGTATATTTTGAAAATTCAGTACCGTAAACCAGTTAAGGCGTTTAAGGAGACTATCGTGTATGCAGCCGTCGGTCAGTTAACTTGCTTTAGAGCAGGCACGAACAAACCGTGATTATATTCGGCGCCTAAATATTGTGTTGGCTTAGTATGTCTTGGAGATCATAGATGGCATGTAAATGTACATTTTCTATTCCCGTTTGACACGTTTAACCTTGATGAATCCCCTTTTATTTTTTAAACAAACAACACATGGAATTCGTTCACCCAAAGTTGTCTCCAATGCAGTCGTATTTGTTTCTCGTTATCGCGCTGTTCTTTGTGCGTGAGTGAAACCATGGCAAAATAAAAATGTCTCACTGAAGAAGAATTAGTGAATATTTTGTATAATTATGATTCAGGTGACGAACTGATTCATGAATTAGAAGATTCACAAAGTGAAAGTGAAGATGAACTTCCACTTCCTGAAATTGATATGTCGATACTATGTGATGTCAATCACCCAAGTTATCTCACCATCAAATTCTACTAGGGTATCTCCTTTAGGTTTGTACAAAATTTGAATTTTCTAGGACTAATAGTTTGTGAATAATGGTCCATTTTCTGAAGTGCCACGAAAAGGGTAGCTGGGGTATTTAAATGGCTGGCTTGTGGGTTTAAATGCCCTGCTCAGTGCCTGGTACTGAATGTGTTAATGATAGATGTTATATCAGGTTATATTTAGTTTCTAAATGCACAAATAATTATAATTACTTTGTTTCTTGATATCACAAGCTGGCACTGGTAAATATGTTGTAAATTATTGTCCATTAAACTGAACTGAAAAGAACAAATTAGTAAAAAGGTATGATTTAGTTAGATGATATCTGGAAAATTGATGAATAAAAGAAAGAATGCCACATACTTACTTCCCTTTTTAAAGTACTCGTAAGTATTTCCATGAAGGCAGATGATCATAATTATTGTCTATTCTGATATTTTATCTCTCACACAATTATACTGAATTAGTAAGAACATGGATGAGCCTACAGCTCAGGTGGAATGCAATCAACTGTGGGTTTGAAACTCTGTTTTAATCCCAGGAAGTGGGAGGAATGGGAATTTTTCTTCGTCTGTTATTTTCCAAACTGGACCTGAGACCTACTCTACTTCTTTTAGAGCGAGTATTGGGAACATACAGCTAGTTATCCCATCTCCTTGTGTAGTTGCCTATGAATCATGGGTTCTTCAGTCACATCTATGGGGCCTCTTCATGTCCTATTAACAGAGTATATTAACATTAATAGGTACATGGACAATTCTGAGTACCCTCTTTTAAGGCAGCATTATTTTTAATTTAATTAAACCCCTCTTTAAATTATATATCTCTAGTTGGACTCAAAGGCAAAGACATTCAAATTTCAGATAAAATTCGTTAACTGTATAACTTTATACCAACTATAGTCACAATAAATAACTTTTTTACTGTAAATATCTAATTTTTTTATCTTTTAATACAATCAATCAAGTGCAGACACAAAATCTAAACCACGACCATGGTTTTTTTTTTGGTTGTTAGAAAAAAAAACCATGGTTGTGGCTTCCGCAATTGATTATTTCAGTATTCATTTTTCTTAATATAATAAATTTGGGAATTTTCTACCTTAAGAATTTTAATTTTAGTATTAACATTATCACTTAAAATTATTCATATTACTTATTAATTTATTTCTATTGGAAATAGTACTGTCAACTCTTCAAACATCTCTAGCTTTGCAGCATCTGACGTACTCTGAAGAGTTATGCAGAGTTGTACAATATTGAAGGCCTTCTCATGAGAGCAATGAGCAGTACCCAGGATTCAAAATCAGAAGATGTATTTGGTCAGTATATCATATTTCTTCCCACAATTTTCTTGTAAATATGTGATAATATTTATACCGGTACCGTAGTTAGAGAATTCGTACAATGACTAGTTTATAAGATATTCTTCCAATAATTCAATTACCTTCTTTATATTACCTTACATTTAATTATTGTATTTATTTGTAAATTATTTTTAAAACTAACTGGGTAGAGATTGAATAAAAAGTGTTTTAAAAACGTGTTTCATAGAGTAAAAATAGAGAGAAGAATCAATAATTTAATATGTAATTTAATTTCTATGTCTTCCAGAAATTAGTAATATGTAGGCACTATTTATATCAAGTGCTGACTAATGACCAAACACTTGTTCAGTAACGTTTTCTTACTTTTGTTCAGTCTTTATTATTCATTCTTAAGTAGTTTCAATACCATCAGATCATTCGTTTCACCTTAAAATACTGTCTTCTATTGACATATATTTATATCTAATTATGTTTGTATTTGACATATAACACCATTTTTTACACTATGGGCATGCATTCTTGTGGAGTGTAGTTACATCCTGAAATCCTATGACACAAACATTAATGTGGTTGAGTATAAGTAGTCCATTTCTGTGATATAATGATTCGTATGTCTGGCAGGCATCTCAAGGCTCCGAGTTTAATTTCTGGCTATGTTATAGAAATGTTTCCTCGTATTTAATGTTTCAAATGGTGTCTACACAGCCCGGTGAGGACAAGAATAGTTATGTAATATGAGAAATAGCAAAGTCGAGTTCAATAACTGAAACCAAGATTCAGGGTTTCCATCATGCTAACCGTGTATGGTCTTCTACTAGCATAACAACAACACTTGAGATGCCCTTGACTCTACAGAGCTGTTATACCACATATTTATTTCATTTAAGAATAAACTAATATAATATAATTTTATAATGATCAAAAATATTCTTATAAGAATTTCATCCCCTCTCTATATATATTACAGTTAGATTAATTAATCAGAAAATATGTATAATGACTAGAGTGATTATAGATAATTGCCGATTAATAACTCTGACCCTAACATATACATATATATATTTATTTAATATTATGTACATAATTTAAGATCGAGAAGAGTTCACCATTTGAATCTTCTGTGGAAGAAAGATCAAAAGAAATGAAGAAAAAAATCTATGACATAATAAATAAGATTATTCGTCATCATAATCCATTTTGCGATCTTAATAAAAATTGTCAAATATATTTTTGCATGCCACATGTGAAATATGTGTTGGAGATTTAAATCATCATCTGCTGATGTTATTGGCTTTGCAGGTAGTTTAAGTATTATTATCTAGCATGTAACATATGCATCAGCGTCAATATAATCGGCACATGGACTTGAATGGTTAAGCTCTTATAATTTTTAATCTTCATTAGCCGAACTATGAACTCATTAGAATTGCAATATAAGTTATATTTGAAGAGAAAAATTTTCGCCTAGACCGGGACTCGAACCCGGGACCCTTGGCTTTCCGGGCCAAGTGCTCTACCAACTGAGCTACCGAGGCGAGTTACGATCTAGACACAAATTTTTCTCTTATGTACGTTGTAATTCCCTCGCGCCAAATGCTTGAAACCATAGCTTCTATCTTTGCAAATGGCGGGTTCGAGTCCCGGTCGAGGCGAAAATTTTTCTCTTCAAATATAATTTATCCTTCTATGAGAAGTGTTAAATTAATAATAAAAATTGCAATATAAGTGTTTTATAAATGTATTTATCTTTTGGTATTTTTATATTAATTTTGTTTTCTTGCTTTTATAATATAATTATTTTTAAAAAACATAACTAGAGAGAAAGGCTACACTCCAAATTTTTTTTCATTTATGAATTTAGCTGATGCATCATCAAAATTCACAACAGTAATTCCACACAATTGGAGCACATCTGATAAATCTTATTAACTTTCACAGGGATTCAGGGATAAAAAAATGAGGAATTTGGGCTTGATCCAGAAGATTTTTTTAAGCATTTCTATGGTAGAGTACCAGCATGATGTTTTACATCCATAGTTCAAATCTTGGCTCAGATGCAAGTTTGTGTGTCTAGTTATGTTAATATAGCAAGAAATAGCTAGTCTGAAACAATAATTTTCATAATTTTAATGGTGATATTACTTTCATTACTTTAATTAGAGTGATTAGTTTTTTATTAATTTATTTTTATGATAAATTATAACTTCATAATATTGCACCCAAAGCATCATCAAAATCTTTTAGTGACCCTCAATACGAAACATAAAAAATAATTGGAAGCTGCTCAAATGAGATTTTTATTCCATATTAGGGTCTCACAATGTTAGACAAAGAAGGAAATAAAGATATACATATATATATTTTTTTTTGGTCATTAAAACTTACGAATAACCATGACTGTAACACATTGAAAGAATAAAATCAACAAGTTTCGTGAATTAATGGGTCACTTATACATCTTACCTCATATTTCATGTTTCTTTAAACACAGGAACTAGTTTTCAAGAGAACCATCTCTCTCATTTTCAACCGACATTATGATTATTAGTCGGACCTAGTGTTCAAGAGAACCATCTCTGTTAGTCATAATGTCGGTTGAAAATGAGAGAGATGGTTCTCTTGAAAACTAGTTCCCGTGTTTAAAGAAACATGAAATATGAGGTAAGATGTAAAAATGACTCATTCATTTACAAATTAAGAACCTCATAATGTTATTTCCCATATTTAACTATGAATCAACAAGTTTGCCCAAATTGGCTTTCAAGTACTGCCCTAGAGATCCAGGAAGACCTTGGAAGAGTTGGACAGATCAATAAATTTATCTTGAGAAATGCAGAATTAAACTCATTGTCATCATCACTTAATTTTCAAATATTATTATTATTATTATTCTTTTTTATTATCATTTTTAATTTTTTGTCATGGATACTGTGAAGTCCAATATGCTTTAAGGTTGGTCTCAGTCTTAAACAAGTTGAGAACCACTGATAACAAAGTAAATAAGTTTAAAATGTATTTCCTAAATAATTATAATGTATCTTAATAAATAAGGTGAATCCAGAGTCATTTTATCTTACAAGTTATTGTGTTCTATTTGAACTAGTTTTGATATATCGTGTACCATCGTCAGCTTTTCCATACTTAGTCTGGGAAATTTGACAATGGTACACATGATGTATTGAAACTAGTTCAAATAGAACACAACAAATATGAGATAAGATGACTCCAGATTCACCTTATATATTAAGAAGAACCTCATGATGTTATTTCCTAATGCAATTTATTAATAATGATCTTTTTCATTTAACTATGATGCAAAATTATAATCAATAATGGAACAATACATTTTTAATAGCAATTTACATTGTAGAACAGTGAAATAAATGATAAATGGATTAAGACTTTGACGGCTATCGTTATGTATTCCAAAATATCTTTTTGGAATTCTTGACCGTGTCTTGCAGTGTTTTCAACGTTTCATCACCAGCTGTAAACTGCTGTTTACTACAAGAGTTGAAACAAGTAAGATCTCCTGAAGATGTCACCCACAGTCGGAGATGAAACGTCAAAAAGAAAACACTGCAAAACACGACCAAGAATCCTAAAAAAGGTATTTTTGAATTGGAATGGACCAAAAAATTATTGTAGTAAAATGCTCTACCAAAATTTAACAATTATTCAATTGAAATATGAATAACTTACGAGTAACTGTGTTCATAAGTCTGGTAATTCAGGTGGTAAGGCATCCAACTGTGGGTTACAGGATCCTAACTACACATTGTGAACTGAAGATTTAACAAACTGGGTCCATTAATGTGTAGCACATATGAAATGGTTATGGCATATTTAAGTCAGTTAAAACACAGATACCTTGGAACTCACATTTACTCATGAAAATATTAAGGGAATCAACCCAAGCTACATTTACAAATTTATTTGTACCAGCACTTCCTAGGGCTTGCAGGAATACCTTGACGGCATTAAGACTATCCAGACGCTTACACAGCATGAAACATAGTTTCATCTATTGGGTCTCTTGGATTCATCATCATTCTTCATGGATTAGGTCTTTGCCTATTCAGATCTCACATCTGTTCAGCCCAGTGCTTTCTTCGTCTTCCTATTGATCTAAGTCCTCCAGGATTATACATCAGTGCCACTATTGGTATCCTTTGTACGTGTTCTATACAATTCCTCCTGTGTTCTTCTATTGTTGAAAAAGTGGTGGTTGTACTTTTAGTTCCTCTCCAATATTCTCATTTCTACTGCCTAAATTTTACTTTTTCTTTTTCCTTCAGGACCCAGGCCTCATGGATTCATTTCTAATTTTATAGAGTGTACAATGGGTCTACTTCAGTTTCAGTGTCTTTGAATCTGACATCTGCTACTAAGAAGAAAGGATATGACTACAAACTGTATTATAGTTTAGATTCAATCCCAAGTGAAGGGATGAAGATATTTCTTCTCTCATTATATTCAGACTGGTTCTGTGGTTCACTGATTTGATTACTAAGATACTGGTGTACTGTAATAATTCAAAAAGTATATTAATTAATTTGAGACATCTTGCATACTCTATGCTGCTTGGGAAATTATTGCTCAATTTTACTCTGGTGACCAACTGACCAAACACAGGTTAATGAAAGAAAAAGCTGCTCATGTTTGGTCTGAAAAACATAATATAAATTCAAACACTAAATTATTAAAACAGTTAGAAAATACAAAAGAGCTGACTATTTCGGAAAAAATTTATATTCAGAAGAACAGAAACAGAGTTATGAATTTTGATATACCGATGGAGCGTGACCTTGTTTGTTGTTTGGAGGTTTTTTGGCCAACCACAGGATGGAGCTGACATCGACATCCAGGTTGTGCAACATAAATAAAACCAGTCTGGAAAAGCTGATGATAAAACAGAATTGTTTTGAAACATGTTCAAGAACAAATCAACATTAATATTGAGGTAAGATGTTCAGACTAAAAATAATATAATGAAAGAAAAAGCTGTTGACTGATAAGATTTTATCTGACTGTCAGGCCATAACAAATATTGTTTTATTATCAAATGTACCGTAAAATTTCTCAAGTAGATTAAATATAACAGAATGAATCAGTGAATCCACTATTGTCAAAGACTAGTTTAATATTTCACCTGCATTCCATGTAATAATTTTGTATTCTGTTATAATTGATATTAAAAACAACAATTAATGTATGTGTTCATTTTATCTATGTTATTTTTTTTATTTTTGCTTTCATAAAAAAATTGATAATTCTGAATACAGTAAGAACAGAAATTCTATAAACAAACACAATTATTATACATACACTAATTTTTCTAAATCTTAACTTATAGGAGTATCATAAACAAATTAACGCTCTTATTTAAAGATTGTCATATTTACATAAAAGTATTTTTGGTTAAAATAACCAGAAAATATTGTGCTCCAGTCAAACACATTATATGCAACAACATGTAGAATACATGTTAACATCACGACTGGCTGATTAGCTGTAAAACAGCTGTGAAAACGTAAAATTCAACAACAAATATTTAGTCTGTTACAACACACCGCAGTGTGGGTCATCTACGAAGTGATGTTTCAAACTTGATGAATGGCTCAGAGCTCCTTATTACTAATCATTTTGGATCCATTTTTGCTCGCAATTTAGCGTGGATCTTCATAAATTCTGGTTCTCCAGTTCGCACTTTTTCCTCAACCTCTGGTTTCTCCATCTGAAACACAATCACAAATACAGAAGTTTCTATAATCAGTAAAGTTATTTTCAAATTTCTTTAGGAGTTCAACAATCCATCTTAGAAAAACAGATGCTAGTCAAATAAATTTTAAATGGTTATCTGACAAGAATAACTTTGAAGCTATAAAACAGAAATTATATTTAAAATAAAATGTTCATTTATGTAAATATATATGATATTTTATGAAATATGTAAAAATATGCACTATATCCCAAATTATGGACAAATATGGAAAAACAAATGTGTCTTAAATCACTTCAAATACCCTAATTTGTGTGTGTGTGTATATATATATATATATATATATATATATATATATATATATATATAAGAAAAATATATAAAATAAAAATAAATGTTTGTACTAGGATGCCTGAATTAGCATAAGTGGTAGTGCAATTCAGATGTCCTGGGTTCAAGTCCCGGTCCAAGTGTTTATTTTTCTTTTCATGTAATTTATATATATATGTAACCAAATTTTAACTCTGATGTAAAAAACAAATACGCATTTACATGGAAATTCTAGCAGCCCAATTGAGTGTCTTTAAATAGACTATTTAACTCATGCCCCAAATGGGAGTCAATGACCAATCACATTTCAATGATTTCTGTTTTATAACCAATCAGAGTCGCGTTTCACGAAATATTTATCAGTGTTATATTTACCATATTAAAGAAAGCTCCTCCTTTTTAATATTCTGAACAGGTTTGACCATTATTTTGCAGTGACTGAGCCCATAAGAAATACGGCTACCAGATTGTGTATATAGTGCATAGAAGTCAACACATAGCGCTTGCAGGAGTTAATATAAAAACATTTGTAGCAATTTATTATACCACCAAAAAAAGAAACCATTGTTTGCACTTTCTTAAATGTATTTTTTCCCAGGTAACAATCCAGAAAAATATAATTGTCATATTTACATCATACGACATCAGAAATGAATTAATATACAGTTTGATGTGTTTCATTTTTTCTCCACTAGAGAGCATTCTTACAATATTGTGTTCCTTTGGTAATAAGTAGTATGATCTGGTTGCAGTGATAAACAAAAGAAGCAGATGAAGCGTACCTATCGTTTCTCATTTGTTTTCAAACATCGCCGTTTACATTAAATATATAAATATTTTAAAATAACTCTAGTTAAATAATGATTTGTGAGTAAACAGCTTAATTTTATTCGTTAAATAGTCCTAACAAATGCCACTCTTGATTTCCAAATTACCTAGATAAATTTGGAAATCACTCGTGGCATTACTTATGAATATTACCTACCAATAGGCTGAGTGTTACTATTTTTTTAATGTCACCAGGTTGCCTTTACGGCATTTCATGGCTCTCTCTCCTGGCCCTGGCAGAATTTTAACCGTTTTTCTGAGGCTGGGACAACTGGAACCTAAATTCCAGACCATGGGTGACCAAAGGAAATTCCCTTTAAAAAATGTCTATGGTGTGATCGGGAATCGAACCCGGGTCCTCATGAACTGTAGTCAGAAGTTCTAATCACAAGATCATGAGGCTGGTCAGTACTTCTAATGTGTTTGTCATGTTTATCTGAAGACATAACTGATTTAATTACAATGTTGACTAATGAAATGATGATTGTGATTAAATGGACTTGATAATGAAATTCCAACTCCACGTGTGAGAGGCCCTTGGCCTACCAGCCGGCTGCTGGTAGACGATCATCTAGCCAGTGTAGGGGTGACATGTGATCAGCATGTCGGGTCCCCCAGCCGTTCTTCTCTTATTTACTGTAGCTACCCAGATGCCTCACCATGGGTGGGCACTGGTTCCATACTGACCGGAATTCCATGAAAAAAAATTCTTCCCCCATGGGGACTCGAACCAGCGCAAGTCCCGTAGCTCTGCGCCAAACCTTCTTGCCTTAACCACTCGGCTACGGCGCGGGACAATGAAATTCTAACCTAGCAATATTAGTATTATGCAAATAATGTATAATTTCTGTAAACTTGTAAAAAAAGTCTTCAAGACTGAGGAAAACTAGGAAGAAATCTGTCAGTTTGGTCAGCACCAGGTTTAAACATGGAACCTCCCAAATGGGAGTCTAAAATTCTACCTTCTGAGCTATTCTGATTTGCAACTATGAGAACTAAAATTACCTTCATCCCAATCATAAAAATGCTATCCAGGATACATTCCCTAATCACTCACTATCTATCTATAATGGCATAGTCCATTGTTGAGCCATAGTCTCTCCTTTATAAGGAGTTACTTGACCAAGTTCATTTTTAGTTACATTATTTGCTCGTAGATGTCATGGATGGCATACGGTCAACACATCGATCCAATGAGACATCAAACAAGCAACTAAGATATTACTAGGACATTGATCAGCGGTAAATTTTGCTTAGAGGCCTCTTTATTCAGGCTTAAGGATCTTTTACGAGTCTGAAAATCTTATATTAAATTAATGTTGTGAAGTAAATATTATGAGGTATAATCATTGAAATTCATCGGAGAACATTTTTTGACATCTCACCTCATAGATTTTATGTTTTTCACAATACTGCGGTTTCAAACGTAATCATGTTCACCTCAGTCAGAACTCCAACTGATGATATTCTTCAGCCATCAACTCTTGTATTGTCGCCATCTTCAGCGCTGCCATCTATTGTTGAATTTATGAACTTCGAAATCAAACTTACTTCAATAGGAATATCTAATTTCATTGATCTATATTTATTTTTCTGAATGTATATCTTCTCCCAAACTGTCAATTCTAAAGGTTTATCCACTTGTTTTAAAAGTTTTACTTCTCTTCCAATTTTATGATGTTCTAATAAACTATGAGCAACAATTGCAGATTTTTCAATTTTACAATTGTCTTGCATCGTGAAAAACATGAAATCTATGAGGCGAGTTGTCAAAAAATATTCTCCGATGAATTTCACTGAAAATATTAACCCACAGCTTAAAGTCCCTCCCGGACGATTTGATTCTTGGATTTTTTCTGTCCTAGAAAAATCCATCATCCCTGGCCAGGTTTGAACCCACGACCCTCGTAACCAGAGGCATGGGGCATAACCACTAGTCTACCACGGCAATCTAATCAGGATTGTTACTCACTGTTTCTAGCCTCTTGGCTCGCTCTTCTATCACTCTCTCCAGGGCTGTTTTGCTGTCTTGTTTTTGTTGTTCCAGCTCCTTTTTCACCTGGTGTTCCTTGTGTTTTTCCAGTGCTCTCTGCAGCTCTGATTTCTGGTTCAGAACATTCTTACCACTGCAAAATTAAAAAAAAAATACTTTTGCCATCAAATCAGCATTATGAGCAGTAACTATTATACAGGGCTATTCAGAAAGAAGGAACATATTTCAAACATTTATTTCTTCCAAACTACAAAAAAAAAAAGAAAGATACAATTCCAACGTTCCTGGAAAGAGAAAAGTTCAAATTTCACTATTTTATGCAATCAATATGAGAACCATGCGTTACACAACAAATATCAAAACGGTGACTCATTTCTTGCCACCCCCGAATCAGCTGGTCTCTAGTTATCGAATTCACGGCTTCAACATTCCATCGCTGTTGTCTCGGGGTAGCGTGCTGCCTTGTCACGCAGCGGGCCCGGGTTCGATCCCCGGTCGGGACAGTTTTTCTGGGTGAGGTTTTATCGGGGTTTTTCCTCACCTGTAAGACAAATGTCAGGAAAACTTTAAGGCCCAAACGGTCCCCGAAATCATATGGTCATCGCAATCATCATCATTCATATTCATCTTAGGTTAAGCTTAGGATTAGGGACTCTCCTGGCGCACCATTATCATCATCATCACCCATCATATCATCGGGGCAACGTAACCCCGCCTTC
This sequence comes from Diploptera punctata, assembly GCA_030220185.1. Classification (NCBI taxonomy): domain Eukaryota; kingdom Metazoa; phylum Arthropoda; class Insecta; order Blattodea; family Blaberidae; genus Diploptera; species Diploptera punctata. The sequence continues at coordinate 170,940 of JASPKZ010007997.1, forward strand.
CAGGCGCCCCAATCTCAGAAGTGGGTTACAAGTACGTCATGCCAGGAGAGAAACCAGGAATGTCGAAAGACAAACCTGGGGCATTTGGAAAAAAAAAAAAAAAAACATTTCGATGTCGCAGATTTTCAAGAGTGCCAGACATAGGGGGGATAAAAACACAGTCATTTACGTTACCCCACAGATAAAAATCACACGGGGTTAGATCTGGCGATCTGGGAGGCCACCAGCGATGAAGTTTATCTTCTGCTTCTCGTCCAATCCAACAGCGCTAATGCGACCGTGATCGCAACTTCAAGTAACAGCGCCAATGCGGTCGTGATCGGAACGGCAAATATTTCCATTTCTAGGAACGTTGGAATTGTGTTTCTATTTTTATTTTATTTTATTTTTTTTTGTAGCTTGGAATACATAAATGTTTGACGTCTGTTCCTTCTTTCTGAATAGCCCTGTATTTGTCAACAATCCTTATTCTTCCAAAAAGAAATTGGCTGTGTCACTGATAAAAAAGGAACTGCCTGTACAAGTATACTATGAAAGGAACGGTGAGTGGAAAAAGTAGTTCACGAGATAAAAGGAATAGTTAAATAATGAATAATCCTGAAATAATTAAACATTATCAAATCATAACGTCCCACCAAACAAATAAAATATCATGAAATTGATGTTAATCTTACTTCATAAGACATTGTTGGGATAAAATTGGGTATTAAATCATACACAACATTAAAATAAAAGGGATAAAAATAAAGAAGAAATAACTGAAGAATGGAGAAGGATGAAAGTGACTGAATTCAAATATTTAGGAACAATAATTATAAACAAGAATGAGAAGGAGAAAGAAATTAAACATAGGCTCAATTCTGGAAATTCATGTCATTATGCATTACAGGGACTCTTGTCGTCCCAACATCTCTTAAAAAATTTAACTAGACGTATATAAAATTGTTATTCTACCAGTTATATTATTATTTATTTATTTTTTGCTTATATGCCCATGTTTTCCCTTAACAGAGATTTAGGCGCCCTCCTCCTACAGGGAAGAATTTGAACCATACTAATTTATTTACACTTGTTTTCGTATAGATGTCATTTGAGTGGTCCGTGGTCAGCGTCCCGCTTCATACTGACATCTAGGAAACCAAGATAGTACTAGGACGGGGAAATTCGGTAAATTTTGCTTAGAGGCCTTTTCATTCAGGCTTAACGATCTTTTACGAGCCTGAAAATCTTCAGACTCGGGACCCACGGTTTAAAGTCCCTCCCGCCGGAGGACTTGCTCTTTGGATTTTTCCATCCTAAAAAAATCCATCGACCCCGGCCGGGTTTGAACCCGCGACCTTCGGGACCAGAGGCAAGGAGCATAACCACTAGTCCACCGCGGCCGACCCAGTTGTATTATACGGATGCAAAACATGGACTCTTACTTCAAGGGAAGAGTAAACATCACGAGTTTTTGAGAATAAAGCTCTTAGGAACATTTTTATACCATGTTCTTTAAAGGAAACCTGGTATAAACAGAACAGTTAAGTATCGTATATTGTGATGGGCAGAACATGTGGCACGAATGGAGAATGAAAGAGGGGCATGGAAAATCTGTAGGAAAACCAAAGGAAAAACGCCCAGTAGAAAAGCCAAGAATGAAGTGGGAGATTAACATTAACCATATTTCAAGGGAAGGTAAATTATAAGGGAATGGTTGGAAAACAATAGCTCAGAATAGGGATGTATGAAGAGCTTAAGTTAATCGCGGCCATGAACCTCCGGGTTCGATATTACCAGTAAGTTAGCATAATTTTATATCCTATTTAAATGATAACTTTTATGAAATTTCAAGAAAATAAAATATATCAATAACAGAGAAGATAAACTTAATTTCAATTTCAGGATTATATTCATCTGATAAAAAAGAAACATTTCTTTTTTAATTTGGAAATTCTTTGAAATCGCGTATTTATAAAACACAAAAGTGCAAGTAAAATAAGAGGTTCATTCCAATGGAATAATCCATACAAACTGTTTCCAAGAAAAATTCTAAGTAATTGATTCAGCAAATCTTTGCATGTCTTGTTAGCATATCCATTTGGTTGCCATAGCAACGTCGTGCCGAGCTGAAAAGAACTTGCAAATGAGCACATCACTGTTTTATCTTGCATCTCACCTCATTATTTCATATTGATCTGCATGATTATGTGCACAGTAAACAAAACTCAAGTAGTGACCCACATTCAAAACTCTCTCTCACACGTCCATTTTGCTAATGCTATCAAAATAAATGGATTAATGAATAAATAAATAAATGTAACTATTTACAAATAAAATTACTTCAAGTGTGAAATATAAGCTCTCAAAGTGAAATTTGTCAGTTCTTTCATATCAAACTTTATTTGAATAGTGAGGGTAATGACCCCAGGTTTATATAAAATACTATTCCTTTCCCATATTTTGTTGAATTCGACTTTTCACTCAAATACTTTTTTAATATTATTTTGTGAATATTAGAAACCTGCTGTTCTGCTTTCTTACTAACATTCATTAGTATTAATAATAATAATAATAATAATAATAACAATAATAATAATAATAATAATAATAATAATGATAATAATAATAATAATAATAATATTAATAACATTATTATTATATTATTATTATTATTATTATTATTATTATTATTATTATTATTATTATTACTACAGTAAAACCTGCTTAGGTAAGATCCGTCGTCCTCATAAAATGTGTATTCTTTATGTCTGTAGGCCTTTCAGAACATCCGTTCCAGCTTCAGCAGGTCCATCTCCGCTACATTATATGATATGATTAGTTGATGCTACTGGTCCTACTGTGGTGTTGTCGTGACTAAAGCTTCTACCTGACGATATTGTATAGGAACGTATATTTTAATTTTTTTATTTTATGACCATCCATCTCAACAATGAATTTTATTAGTAAAACCTGTCTATAAAGAACATGACGGTTCCTTAAATATATTTCCGTCTTGGCAGTTTTCCTTCTTATAAAGGGTTCCTAAATTGCAAGCGTGAATTTTCTCACGCAGTGTAAGGGTTTTACGTGCAATCTTTAAAGACATAACGTATTGAACTGAAATGCAGACAAAATCGTGTATACAACACAGCACAGTTTGTACGGCAATACAAAATAATTCTATTACACAAAAACGAGAAGGTACTCAACTACAGGAGGACTTAAGAGTTTTCTAACTCCCTCGCAGGTTACGTAAGCAGGCAAGGAAAAGCACGGGATTCCCCGCTGTCACACATAAGCAAGGGTAGCCCCGCAATATAATGGCAACACAAGAAGGTAAACCGATATAATGTAGTAGCGTTATATGCAGAATTTTCACGTGTGGTCATTAACACTGTAATCAGAACATGCTTAAGAATAATTTTCCGCCTTACTGAGGTAAACATTAACTATTGGTACTTTAAAAACCATCCCGTTTCCGCGTTATGAAGGTTTCCGGCTTATACAGGACGATTTTACATATAAAATCGTACCGTTCTGGAGAATTTTTTCCATCTCTACAGGTTTCCTTCTTATAAAGGTTTCGGCTAAGACAGGTTTCACTGTATTATAATTGTTATTATTATTATTATTATTATTATTATTATTATCGGCCGCGGTGGACTAGTGGTTATGCTCCTTGCCTCTGGTCCCAAGGGTCGCGGGTTCAAACCCGGCCGGGGTCGATGGATTTTTAGGACGAAAAAACCAAGGCGCAAGTCCTCCGGGAGGGACTTTAAGCCGTGGGTCCCGAGTCTGAAGATTTTCAGGCTCGTAAAAAATCCTTAATCCTGAATGAAAAGGCATCTAAGCAAAATGTACCGAATTTTCCCGTCCTAGTACTACCTTGGTTTTCTAGATGTCAGTATGAGGCGGAACGCTGACCACGTACCACTCAAAATGGCATCTATACGAAAACAAGTGTAATTAGTATGGTTCAAATCCTTCCCTGTAAGGGGAGAGCGCCTAAATCTCTGTAAAAGGGAAAACATAGGCTTACAAAAAATTATTATTATACAAATAACTTCTATTATTGCATTAGAGTAGGCCTAAGCATGTTCTTTTTTATTTAGTGTAACCACTTTGTGTCATTTCGTCATTTATGGTGTTCTTTCGTGGCATAGGAGTATTGTACCCACTTCTGAGGTCGGGGCGCCTGGAAGGCGAGGTTACGGTGCCTCGATGATATGATGGGCAATGATGATGGTAATGATGCGCCAGGAGAGGCCTTGATCCTAAACTTAATCTAATTAGATGAATATGATGATGATGATAGCCAGATGGTGTTCGGGGACCGTTTGGGCCTTACAGTTTCCTGACATTTGTCTTACAAGTGAGGAAAAACCTCGAAAAAGACTCCACCCAGGAAACTTGTCCCGGCCGGAGATCGAAACCAGGCTCGCTGTGTGACAAGGCAGTACGCTACCTCGAGACTACAATAGTGGACTATTTTCTTAATATTATTTTGCGGGTATTAGCAACCAGATGTTCTACTTCCTTACTAACATTCATTGGTATTTAAAATTATTATTATTATTGTTTACATACAAATACATTTATATTATTGCTTTACAGCAAGTATAATGTACTATAAAAGTATTATCTCCTGGATGATTATTAAAATAAATGAATCAATTGATAAGTAAATTGCATCGGACTTACATTTTTTGATTGAAAAGCAGTTCTCTGTGAAGATTTTTATGGTCTGAAGATTCTAGGACTGGGTTAGATGGTTTTCGAGGCATAATAAGACCCTCAGGGTTGTATGGGGGTAGTGGCGGTGCCACAGGACCACCGTTGTTCCGCCGGTTGCGTTTCTCCAGGTCTGCCCCCGACGTGCATAATTCTGGCTCCGGAATCATGTTCCTCGGGAAGAAATCGCCTGCAACATAACACACAAAAGCAGGCTTAGTAAAGAGTATTATGCCATCTTAATTCTAACTCTGGTCGTTAAATTGTAGATATGGCAGAAAATCATTAACAACAAGAGACCTATCAAATCCCTGTATGTTTATTATTTACACGATGCTTCAGATGAAAATTCCGACCCTTAAATTCTCAATGTATCCTCTTAGATACATCAGTTGGTTTAGTTAATTTAATATTTTTAATAAATAAAAAAAGAACAAAAATAAACCACTTAAATGTGTGTCTAATTATACAATATACCTAATAATAACAATTATACAAGATTCCGCTTTCACTGCGATCCGCCACATTCAAATATCTAACAGAAGAAATTTGTGTTTTGCCAATTTAAGGTTTAAGTCCAAGAACTATGCAAAACCACCGAAATACCTAATGCTATTGTCATATTTTGTCTACAATATCGTGTATGTATATATAATTGAGAATAATATATATGTAAGAAAAATAAATGTTTGTGTTAAGATTCCTGAGTAGCTCAATGATTAAAGCGCTAAACGCACAAAGTTTAGAAACTCGGATTCAAATTCGGACTCAGGCATTTATTTTTCTTTTCATATCATATATATGCCCATGAAAAGAAAAACGCCTGAACCGGGATATGACCCCAAGACCTATAAATATAAACATTAGTGACATACCAACTTGTCCACTCACACATCCCAGCACAAACATTTATTTTTATTTCTAGGAAATCTATATGATTTTCTATCATGAGAGGCAGCAAGACATAGGTCGCACTGCCATCTCGTGGCTTCTATAACACGTAAGCATTTAAAGATAATATTTACTTTATAACAGTAACACTAGTTTCTCTTAAAACATCGAAATAAAGAAGCGTTCTGTTATAAAGTAAATGCACACTTGTTATACGGAGGAAACTTGTCTCGTGCTGTCCGAGGGAATCAGTCGCCTCTAGGCCACAGCTATGGAATTCAGTCCCTATATATAAAATAATGCTATAAATTTTAAATAACTAAATTTGTATGGGTGCGAAGCATGGACTCTTACTTTAAGAGAGGAAAGGAGATTACATGTATTTGAGAATAAAGTACTTAGGAAATTTTTTGGACCAAAGAGAGATGAACAGACAGGTGAATGGAGAAGACTTCATAACAATGAACTACATGGTCTTTATAGGAAGCCAGATATAATAAGAACAGTTAAGTCTCGTAGACTGCGATGGGCAGGACATGTTGCACGTATGAGGAATGAAAGACTTGTATGGAAGTTTCTTGTAGGAAAGCCAGAGGGAAAACGCCCAGTTGGTAGACCAAGAATGAGGTGGGAGAATAACATTAACTATGATTTGAGGGAAGTAGATTATACAGGGAATGATTGGAAAGCATTAGCTCAGGATAGGGATGTATGGAGAGCTTATGTCCGTGCGGCCATGAACCTACGGGTTCGATAGTGCCAGTGAGTAAGAATAAGTAAGTAAGTAAATTACTTTATCTTGGAAAAAAGTATTGCTAACTTAAATGTTTGTGGCGAGTTAATTAGATAACTGAGCTTGTATTCTCTACTCGAGCTCTTCGATTCGTGGTTGAATATTCCTAGTGCGAGCGTTAGTGGTGAGTCTGTATTAAAATTATATACAGCGAAACTTCATTACAACGCTCCTTCAATAGAGCTCTTATATAGTAAAGAGATTTATGGAGACTATTTAACTCATGCCCCAAATGGGAGTCAATGACCAATCACGTTTCAATGATTTCTGTTTTACAACCAATCAGAGTCGTGTTTCACGAAATATTTATCAGTGTTATAATTACCATATTAAAGAAAGCTCCTCCTTTTTAATATTCTGAACAGGTCTGACCATTATTTTGCAGTGACTGAGCCTGCGAGAAATACGGCTACCTGACTGTATATATAGTGCATGAATGTCAACACATTCCGCATGCGGGAGTTAATATAAAAACATTTGTAGCAATTGATTGTACCACCAAAAAAAGAAACCACTGTTTGCACTTTCTTAAATGTATTTTTTCCCAGGTAACAATCCAGAAAAATATAATTGTCACATTTACATCATACGACATCAGAAATGAATTAATATACAGTTTGATGTTTCATTTTTTCTCCACTTAAGAGCATTCTTACAATATTGCGTTCCTTTGGCAATAAATAGTATGATCTGGTTGCAGTGATAAACAAAAGAAGCAGTAGAAGCGTACCTATCGTTTCTCATTTGTTTTCAAACATCGCCGTTTACATTAAATATAAAAATATTTTAAAATAACTGTAGTCAAATAATGATTTGTGAGTAAACAGCTTAATTTTATTCGTTAAATAGTCCTAACAAATGTCATTCTTGATTTCCAAATTCTCTAGATAAATTCACTCCTCACTTCGTGAGTCGTGAATTTATCGATAATTTGGAAATCACTCGTGGCATTACTTATGATAACTGAGCTTGTATTCTCTACTCGAGCTCTTTGATTCGTGGTTGATTATTCCTAGTGCGAGCGTTAGTGGTGAGTCTGTATTAAAATGATATACAGCTCTTAAACAGTAAAGAGTTTTATGGAGAAGATGGCCTCCTACTGCTAGAAAGACTTCAACGTGTTCATAATTCTTGCATACGTTTTATTTGTGGTATACGAAGATTTGATCACGTTACACCATACCTGGAACAATTGTCATGGCTTCGTCTACAAGATCGTAGAACCATCCATTCCCTATGCCTTCTCTATAAAATATTTCACACATCATTACCTTATTATTTATCACACCGCTTCACTAAACTCTCTGATACACATAAATTAGATACCCGATCCCTTGAGCACAGTGTCTTTTATAGCCCTCCTCATCACACTACCTATTATTCGATATCTTTTACAATTTCTCTTGCTAGAAAATGGAATTCCCTTCCACCCTATGTCAGACACTGCCAAACTTTACAATCTTTCAGAAACAAATTGAAAATAACATTAACATAAAACTCACTAATATTACTTTTTAAAAATTAATAATTTGTTTTTTCATTATTTAATAAAAATAGTTTTTAAGATTTGTTAATATATTTATCTAATGCCTTGTATAAGAAGCGATAGATTAATTCATCATAGTTTATTACTTTCTTTGTATTTGTTTCTTTCTTTTCTTTTTATGTATAGTAGATTTGAGCTGTTATTCCTTTCTGTATTTATTCTATCATTAATTTAATTTTAATTGTATTTAATTTTATTGTATTATTATACATTATTTTCATTATTATTCAATTTGACAGACAATTAATTGTTTAGTATGACTATTATTGTAATGTTTTGTATTTATATGTAAATATGTTTGTCCTGGTGAGTGGAAGAGAAGGCCACATGGCCTTAACTCCACCAGGCTAAATAAATCTATTCTATATCCATGAAAGTGTTATATACACCGTGTTCCAAAATGATGGACGGGGTTTTAAGTAGTTAATATAGCTTTACAAACGAAATTGGATGCGTGATTATTTACTATAATGAAAGAAAAACTGTGAAAGTTTCATATCCTGTATGTAATATTTTGTTTCTTGTCATTATTATGTCGTCAGCGTTAAATTTGTGAAAATGGCGATTCCTGTACAGAAGTCATTTTGTGTGTTATAATTTGCGAGGTCTGGTTCCATTTTTGCAGTGCAGCGAGCTTTCCGACGGAAATTTGGAATTGATCCTCCGACAGATAAAATTATCCGTCGATTGTATAAACAGTTAGAAACAACTAGATGTATCTGTAAAAGGTATAGTCCAGGACGTCCACGAACACCAAATGACACGTCGGTCCAGATGACATGATTCATTCCCATACCCTCCATGGTCTCCCGATCTCACATCTTGTGATTTCTTCCTGTGGGGGTGTGCGAAGGACCATGTGTACGTACCACCACTTCCGATCGACCTTCCAAGGCTTGAGAAGAAGGATTGTTGCAGCGTTGAATCCATTGCTCCACATATGCTGACCAAGGTTTGGGAGGAATTCGACTATCGGCTAGACGTGTGCCTTGTGACGAAAAGTGCTCACATCTTATAGAGTATGTTATGAAAACTCGAAAAGTTTCTCTTTAATCCCATGTAACTTATATATATTGCAGATTTTCGCGGATATAAGTACGAATATGAAAGTTTTCTTGGGTTTTCCGCGTCTTGGGTTCAAGTTCGGCCTCTGGCCACTGATTCTGACGTTTCGGCATGATCCCACATGCCATTATCAAGGAATGATAAGTTCGAGTCACAGGTTTAGGTCTTATATAATAAAATACATAGAGTTTTCACTGTGATCCACCCGGACCACAGCAAAAACTCTATGTATTTTATTATATAAGACCTAAACCTGTGACTCGAACTTATCATTCCTTGATAATGGCATGTGGGATCATGCCGAAACGTCGGAATCAGTGGCCAGAGGCCAAACTTGAATCCAAGACGCCGAAAACCCAAGAAAACTTTCATATATATATATATATATATATATATATTGGAACACCTATATAGTAGTATCTTAGGCATAACTCTGAAGGACAGAATCTCGAATACAACACTTCAAGCGATGTTCTCAACAACTGATCCTGCACAACAAGCCATCAGGAAAAAATGGAAGTGGGGAGGCCACGTCGCAAGAATACAGGACGACAGGTGGACAATAAAAACAACCATGTGGGACCCGTACACAGGCAAGAGACAGCGCGGAAGACCAAGACGACGATGGGCTGACATCTTCAAAAAACGAGCAGGGGCGCAATGGTCCAGAGTCGCCAGATGCAGGAAAAGCTGGAGAACGATGGAGAGCCAACTGTGCATTAATTAATCACACAACAGACAGTGTATACAAACCAAGTGCTACATCCAAGTCAACTTCTCACCACGGAGTAGCTCACCGGGTGACACTCTCAAATAGAGCTTAACCCCTGTACAGGGAGGCCTTTGCCCTAAAGGGACATATCAGGCTTTATTTATTTATTTATATAGTAGTAATAGGACTTTATTAGTCTTAAAGTAAGATACATGCAATGTTATTTAGAAAATAATATTGGTCGCAGGGGCTGTAAGCCTTACGTGCGTTGATATCCATATCAATAAAATAATGTCTAGTAATAATATAAAATAGAAAAAAAAGAATAGATAATATTACAATTACATTATACATTAATTAGGTTATGTAATGTTACCATATTAAGTATTAATGATATTACTTTGCTTACATATTTATGTATTCACGAACGAGTATTGATCTTACTTTGTGTGTTTTGTCCAGAAATTTATCCACGTTTATCCAATTTTCTGGGTTTACCATTAACTCGTAGCATGCCAATCTTTCACGATGTGCATTTAGAAATATTTCCGGTAACAACTGATGCTTCCAATATTCTAAATCGTTACATTTTCCTAATATACATGTATGTATTTCGTGTTCAAAGCTCCCGCACATTGGACATACTCGCATATCGTGATTGTCGGTAAATTTACGTTTTGATTGCTGTGAATGTAGAAAAACGCTACTTACGTTAATGAGTTGAGAGGGACCAAAAAAGAGAAAAACTGCTTTGAAATTTTAAATTCTATATTGTACCCCTAATAAGTCATCGCATACCCTTAGGGGTAAACATATACCCTAGTTGAATATCACTATATGAAACTACTGTATTATTAACAGACTAAGGGTCGGCTTCACCAACAGAGGTAACTGTATTACGCCAGTTTATGCTATGCATTATACATGGGGAAAACTGTATTACGCCAGTTTAAGCTATGCATTATACACGGGGAAAACTGGCGTAATACAGTTACCTCTGTTGGTGAAACTGACCCTAAAACGTAACTAAATTATTCGATGTTTATCTTTCAATAAGTTTTGCTTAGACTAAATAACCAATTTTTTTGCATATTTGTGCGCATTTACTTTCATTCATTCAGGGTCGGTTTAACCAACAGAGGTAACTGTATTACGCCAGTTTAAGCTACGTATTATATATGGGGAAAACAGGCGTAATACGGTTACCTCTGTTGGTGAAACTGACCCTCAGTGTTCGATGTTTTAGAGACTATAAGAAAATATTACCTGCTAAAAGTATGTCGAACTCTTAAGTGACCAAGATAAGTGATTCATTTCAAAGTTTCATGTACACAGAACTTTCTACAGACTGTCGTAATCTCACTGATACAAGACGTACTGAAATGATAAAACACATTATCATGCCTTTTATAGATATTCTGAAAAAGGCAAGGAGTTGGTCGAGTACCACATATTGCATAACATCAGAGGCAACACCTACCTATGATATCACTTTGCCGATAGCCTAGGGTTTGGTAGTAAATTATGTTTACATACAAAATGATAACAATTAGGCCTAAATATGTATTCTTATTTCTCTTACTTACAAGCTCTTTAAAATCTAAGGCCATATCGTGCCTATTTATGTTATAATGGTACTATGACATGGTGAAATAAATTAAAGTAATGAAATTACAACCCAGGAAAAACCTCAGTCAGCACCTGGATTTGAACCTGGGACCACTGAGCGAGTGTAACAAGTATATTTTATTTAAAACAACAAATTATTAAGGTATTAAAATCAATAATAACGATGATAATGTTTTTATATATACTTTTTCACCCTTTATGCTTTATAAATGCAAGATTTTAATGTTTAAAAAATAGCAGATTATTATCATATAAATAAGCACTCGTATTCTGAATGCAAAAGTTTTTTTTTCTGCTATAGATTTTTTTTTAAATTTCGAAACAAAGCTAATTTCAACTGAACACACAATCATGTAACTAACTCACTGGCACTATCGAACCCAGATATTCATGATTACGCGGACACCACCTCTCCACGCATCCCTATTCTGAGATTAAGTTCTACGATCATTCTTTATTTTTGGTCTACCTACTGGGTGATTTTACTCTGGTTCTTACAAGTATGTCCTTATTTCACTCCTCATCCGTGTCAAATGTCCTGCTTATTTCAGTCTATGATACTTCACTGCTGTTATTAGCCTTGATTTCTCATAAAATATAATTTAGCTCACTGTTAAATGAATTACTTTTCTCTATATCCATGGTCCAAATATATTCTTAAGCACTTTATTCACAAATACACGTATTTTTTCTCTCTTAAAATATATTGTGTCCATATAACGGGAAGAATCGCCGCTACATATAGGACACAAACACGCGCACGCACACACACAAACACGCGCACACACACACATAAACACGCGCGCCCACACACACGCACACAAACACACACACATATATATATATATATATATATATATATACATACTTTTTTTTGAGAAGTTGGAATTACAAGAGACCCTGTAATCCATATCAATATGCGTTTGCAGGGTTGAGCCCATGTTTAATTTCTTTTTGCACCTAATCCCTGTTTGTAATAATTGTTCCTCACGCCGTAGCGTAGTGGTTAAGGCACTGAGCTACAAGCCGGAGGGTCGAGGGTTCAAGTCCCGTTGGGGTCAGGATTTTTAAACTGACCCAAACCCTCTGGCGGCACTATGGCCCTGGGGTCGACTCAGCCTCTAACTGAAATGAGTACCAGACGCTTGTTCTGGGGTAAAGGCGGCCGTCACGCAGGGCTGACAACCCGGCTGACATAAAGTGCCGATTGTCTAGAAAAAGTGGGAGCCTTAACCTCCTACTACCCCAAGGGCCTCCTGAGGCCTGTTGTGGGATCACTTTACCAAAAATTGGATTCATTACGAAATTTCAGCAATTAATAATAATAACAATAACACTCATATTGCGATGGGTAAGACATTTGGTAGGAATGAGGAAAGAAGGGCATGGAAACTTATTGTAGGAAAATATGAGGGAAAACGTCTAGTAGGTGGCAAAATAACATTAGCCATGGTTTGAGGAAGGCGAATTATACAGGGCATGATTGGAAAACATTAACTCGGGAAGTCGGCCGCGGTGGACTAGTGGTTACGCTCCTTGCCTCTGGTCCCGAGGGTCACGGGTTCAAACTCGGCCGGGGTCGATGGATTTTTTTCAGGATGGAAAAAATACAAGGAGCAAGTCCTCCGGGAGGGACTTTAAGCCGTGGGTCTCGAGTCTGAAGATTTCCAGGCTAGTAAAAGATCCTTAAGCCTTAATGAAAAGGCATCTAAGCAAAATTTAACGAATTTTCCCGTACTAGTACTACCTTGGTTTCCTAGATGTCAGTATGAAGCGGAACGCTGACCACGGACCACTCTAATGACATCTATATGAAAACAAGTGTAACTAAATTAGTATGGTTGAAATTCTTTCCTGTAGGGGGAGAGCGCCTAAAAATCTGTGAAAAATGGGCTTACAATATACAATATAACTCGGGATATGTGTGTACGGAGAGCTTCTGTCAATATGGCCGTGAACCTCCGCGTTCGAAGGTGCCGGTGAGTTATAATAATAATAATAGTAATAATAATAGTTTTAAATGTTACTAAATTTAGCCTACCTTGAATTTAATCACATAATAGTATACTTTATGCAAGAACCATATTACATTTTTCCTTTTTAGAAAAAAATAATAAAACTGATAAAGAAGGGACTATTTTAAAGATATCCTCCTCGTAAATAGTTTTGCCCCTTTTTTATCCCCTACATAATGCGGCATGTGGATAAATAACTACGTCATTTGTTATATAAGAAAATTAAATTTCTCTCTGTCTTTGAAACACAATATAGTTAACAATTCTTATATAACCAACTTCATAAAAGTAAGAGGATAACTTTGAATAGAACGAGTGTCTCAGATGGTAGCGTTTAAGACTCGAATTCGGGTGGCCCCGAAGACTGGCCATCTACTATGGAAGTCACGTAGGAACAGATAATAATCACAGTGTGGTCACTTCTAAAAGTTTAAATAACACAAGTGCTGTAATAATTCATAATTAAAATAATTAGGTGAGTGACATATTTGAGTGTAAATGTCAATCAAGACAGACAAATAACAGAGATTCACATTATCTGATTTACATATTTACACATTACACCCAATCAACCTTGGTGGTTTCAAAGCCTCGCTTTCATATTTGTTTCCAAGATTTACAGCTTTAATCCTGGTCAAAACCAATTACATTTTCCGCAGTGGCGTTACGTGAGCAAAATTTGACCAGAACAGACATAGAACGCAGTAGAACAGATTGCTGCGATACTACAGAACTAACCTCAGCTCAACATTAAAACAGCGAGGTCCCCCTTATCTATCTGCCAGTTGACATGGTAACGCTTCATTGAAATAAAATACTATCTACCAACCTGAGCTTTTTTCCTGACTTTCCTCTGTTAAGGCAAAAGCAGGGTTTGTAATTCATTACCAAGACTCGTTAAATTACAATTACAAGGCGCGACAACTTCAAAGGTGAAAGTTTTGGTCTTCTCAACAATTCTCCTCCATGCCAATCTGTCTCTTTCATTTTCTTTAGATCGTTCTTCGTGTCATCTTCACATAGAATAATTAAAATTAAAATATTTTCATAAAAACACAGCCCATTAGATATAATGCCTACCTAAAAAATATCAGACACGATATGACTTTAGACGTTAAAAGTCTACAACTAAGAATAAAGTAAATATATTGTTCGGATTCAATAGTAATTGATAATAAAATTAATAAACATATACGAAAGCCTATGCGCAACCAACGTCCAGTTGGTAGACCAAGAATGAGGTGGGAGAATAACATTAACTATGATTTGGGGGAAGTTGATTACACAGGGAATTATTGGAAAACATGGCTCAGGATAGGTATGGAGAGCTTAGGTCCGCGCGGCCATGAATCTACGGGTTCGATAGTGCCAGTGAGTTAATTAGTTAGTTAGCTATGTGCAACAAAGTGCTTAGGTGAATTTTTGAAGAGAGACGAACAGGCAGGTGTACAGAAAAACCATTCTATAACCGTGAGCTGCATGATCTTTGTGGAAAATAACATTATACGCTATAAGATATAAATAAATAAATAAATAAATAACTCCATGGCGCAACAGGCCTACAAGTCCCTTGGTCTACCAGCCGGCTGCTACATGCGTTAATCATAGAGGTAGACAATCATCCTGTCTGTGCAGGGATGACATGTGATCAGTATATCCGATCCCCAGCGGTTAGAGCTAGTTTTTCTCAGCCTGGAGCTACTACTTATTGTAACTACCCAAATTCCTCACGACGCTGGATGTGCACCGATTACATACTGCCCGAACTTCCATGAGGAAATTTCTTCCCCCAGGGAGACTCGAACCAGCGCAAGTCCCATAAGAACAATTAATTATCATCAACTGTGACGGACAGAACAAGTGAGACGAATGGTGGTTGAAAGAGGGGATGGTAACATTTGTAGGAAAATCAGAGGGAAACCCCCATAGATAGGGCAAGAATGAGATTGAGAATAACATGATTTGAGAGAGACGATTATAAGAAAACATTAGCTCAGGATAAGGATGTATGAAGAGCTTATGTCCACACGGCCATGAGCCTCAGAGTTCAATAGTGCTAGAGAGGTAGTTGTGTAAAAATATATCGGGGGACGATTAAGAGTCAGTTTCACCAAAAGAGATAACTGTATTACGCCAGTTTTCCCCGTATATAATACATAGCTTAAACTGGTGTAATACAGTTACCTCTGTTGGTGAAATCGACCATAAAAAGTAAAGATACAATACCTAAACCAGGCACGCTATTAGAAGACATATGCGGTAGGCCAATCCTGCTTCACTCCTCATGCGCCGTTGTCAGATATCGGTATGTAAGAGGGGAATAGACACGATATGTCGTGGTTACAGCGCCAATTGTACAACACCGCTCGATTATGATAGGCTAGACGAAATGCACTAGCCACGCATAGCTCCGCCCGATATGTCTTCTAATAGCGTACGCCTTGTAAGTCGACTAAATTGTATGCATATGTGATCTTAGCTGGCTCCAGCGGTATATGGTTATGTTGTCAGCAATGAGTTTAAACCAATAGTTCAGCTTAAGACCTAGAATTCAAATAATGATGGAAAAGTTTCAATATGTCTGTTGAGGAACTGAAGCTAGGCCGATAGATTGTAAATAGTTGTGGATTCTACGTAGTGTAATATCATTATAGATACATATTTAGAATGAAGTATAAGCTAGCGGAATAAAGTTCTGTTGTGCTAAAACTTGACAATATTATAAATGATATAATTAAACAAGAATACAACTTACGTATGTGGGGAATTTTATTCAGCATTTATATCATCAGTCAGATGTCTATCATGCATACTTCTGGAACCGAGATTTGCAAGGTTTCAAAAACAAATATAGACACTATGTTAGACTTGGCTCCCTAAAACCACTAGTTCACCGGGACTTATTCCTTATTAAACTGAAATACCGTTAGCCTACTGTAAATTATGTAGTTGCTGATGTGTTGTGTACAATTTCACTTGATTAAAAAATCACCATCCTCCAAAACACAGTACTAAACTGTCTAAATCTACTGATGAAATTCGTTTGTCATCTTAACGTCATTACTATTATCACATTTCCCATAAATTTCTAAATTCCCCTTACAGAGTTAGAGGACTTATAGAGGAGAACAAGACACATCTAACATAGGAATCCATGTCTGGAAATGCACCGTTTTCCGTTACACACAAAATACCACAACACATATTGCTCTCTCCGACTCCTGCTGCCCGTCGTCTGGAAACACTTGCAAGAAGGGCTCGATGTGACTATCACCGACTTCAATACTGATCCGATACCTCCGTACCAAGTTCTGGTATAGTGATTAGGTGACTATTTTTTTAAAATCAATTAGGACCCATCATATCACAGTCCAAAGAACATGCTACACGTCCAACACATTAATATAATAGATCACCAGAGATCAAGGGTCCACTGTAACAAAATCCTAAGTCAACACCTATGACAGCCTACAGAAGTTTATCGATAAGAGTTCTGTTCCAATCTGTATGACAAAGTCTACTGCATTACCTTACAAAATGGAAAGAAACTAACGGTAGCTAAACAATGATTTAATATGATTGTTAGAATATACTTCTGTTTTATTAGAAATTTATCTGTGGTTCTCAGTCTAAAGTTTAGATTCATTTTAATAACATGTTTTGAACTTCATTGTAAGTTGCCCTAAATTGCACCATCCATTAAAAATTTTAAATTTAGATCTTATATAATTTAACAATAATAGTGTAACACAAACATTAGGAAACGTGGCACTTTAATGTGAACCGAGAAATGTTGTTTTTCGTGTATTTGAGCTCAAGTTTGATTTTTTCGAATTTAAAATGATTTTAACAAGAGAAAATTTGGATTACGAAAGAATATTCATGATGTATGACTCAACATAGGATTTTTTAAAAAATAAACTGTATTATCTGTGAGATTTAGGTTACGATACTAAAAATTCTGTATCAAACATAACATGACGTATTTAATAAATTAAACAAACTTATCTTATTTACTCAGATATTCGTTTTATTATTTTATTTCTTTAAATACATAAATATTGCAATATAAAAATAGCTAAATTCAATTAAGATGTTACAGAAGTCACATCCCCACACATTTTGCCACAATAATAATAATAATAATAATAATAATAATAATAATAATAATAATAATAATAATCTTCGAGTTTTTACAGCTGCTGCCGTCTTCCCGTGCCAAATCTCCAAAGCTTACGATCTTGGACATCTTCAATGCTTAGCCTTCTTGCTTGCATTATTATCTTCATGCTTTCCTTCCATGTTAACTTTGGTCTCCCTCTTTTCTTCTTTCTGCTCTTTTGCCATTGATGATGATGATAATAATAATAATAATAATAATAATAATAATAACAATAATAATAATCAAAGCAAGGTTAACATAATATGCAGATATGATGTTTAAGAGGACTGATACGTATAAATTGTCAAATTAAAAATTGAATTAAATTTACAGGAATTAAAAATACCCTCAATTTTAAAAACAAATGTGAATAATGCATCATCCAGCTTTTTTTTAAGTTCAATCTGAAGCGTTCAAGTCAATGAACGATGAGCCAACTATTTCTTGGTTCTTTTCTTCGTAAGTCTCCAAAACTTATATTTTACACAAACTACTCCTTGAGAAGATTAAGCTAGTTATTTTAATTTCTAGACAACAAACTAGATTTGTTTTTACCCAAATAAACCGTGAACGATTCAGGAGTTGATTTTATGAAAGTCATCTGTCTAATTTTACTGTTTTTTTTTTCAAGATGGATGCCTTAGATTTGTTAAAATCGAAAGAAACTCTGCACAATACAACATTTTAACAAGTTATTATATATATATATATATATATATATATATATATATATATATATATATATATATATATAGAACAGTTAAGTCACGTAGACTGCGATGGGCAGGACATGTTGCGCGTATGGGGAATGAAAGACGTGCATGGAAACTTCTTGTAGGAAAGCCAGAAGGAAAACGCCCAGTTGGTAGACCAAGAATGAGGTGGGAGAACAACATTAACTATGATTTGAGGGAAGTAGATTATATAGGGAATGATTGGAAATCATTAGCTCAGGATAGGGATGTATGGAAAGCTTATGTCCGCGCGGCCATGAACCTACGGGTTCGATAGTGCCAGTGAGTAAGTAAGTAAGTGTATATATATATATATATATATATGTGTGTGTGTGTGTAAAGGAAATCAAAAGCAATTCACACTAAATACTTATGTATTATTTCGGTTACTTCTAAATATATATGTAACGAAATTTTTCTGTAGGTTTCGCTATTGCCGTGTAAAGTTTAGCGTCCTCTCCAATCCTAAGATACAAACTACACATTGATCGAACTGCTCTCTCAGTGCTACAACTGTGACGATCGGAGGCTTCAACTTCAGAGAGAGGCGATCTCAATCCATACTTACTTACTCACTGGCACTATCGAATCCTTAGGTTCATGGTCGCGCGGACATACGCTTTCCATACATCCCTATCCTGAGAGTCATTCCCTGTATAATCTACTTCCCTCAAATCACAGTTAATGTTATTCTCCCACCTCATTCTTGGTCTCCCAACTGGCCGTTTTCCCTCTGGCTTTCCTACAGGAAGCTTCCATGCGCGTCTTTCATTTCCCATACGCGCAACATGTTTTGCCCATCGCAGTCTACGAGACTTAACTGTTCTTCTTATATCTGGCTTCCTATAAAGACCTAGTTCATTGTTATGTAGTCTTCTCCATTCACCTGTCGGTTCATCTCTCTTTGGTCCAAAATTGTTCCTAAGTACTTTATTCTCAAATACTCGGTATCTCCTTTCCTCCCTTAAAGTAAGAGCCCATGCTTGGCACCCATATAATATAACTGGTAGAATAATAGTTTCATACAATTTCAGTTTAACGTTTTTTGAAAGAAGTTGGGATATCAAAAGTCTCTGCAATGCATAATAGCACGCATTTCCAGAATTGAGCCTATGTTTAATTTCTTTGTGCATCTCATTTCTATTTATGAATATTGTTCCTAGGTATTTGAATTCAGCCACTTCCTCAAAATTTCCCTCATTTGTCATTAGCTGATCATTTCCATTATATAATGTATTTGTACGTGTGACCATATATTTAGTTTTATTGATATTTACTTCCAGTCCTAATTTCTTGGTGTTACTCAATAGTGTGTGCGTGTTGTCCTTCAGTATCTCCTCGCTATCGGCCAATAGTACTATATCATCAGCATAAACTAACAGATTATTAATACCATTGAGTTGTAGACCTTCCTCATCCTCTAAAGATTTAATGGCATGCTCTAGTACAAAAGTAAATAGTAGAGGAGATGGTGCATCTCCTTGCTTCAACCCATTCTGGATTTCAAAGGTGTCCGAAAACTGTTTGCCTACACGCACCCTACTCTTTGTGACATTTAGACATATATTTCACAGAATATCACTTCAGTTACAACTCGGAAAACCCATATTGCAGTTATATTGTTGTGAAATCAAAGTAGTCCTGCTCCCTTCTCGATTGACTGCCTTACATATATCAAAATACACAAGACCAGTATTTTGTGCTAAGGATTTTGTAGTTTCCTCGAGTACAAAGAACAAATGCTAGAAGAGTCCCGAAAATGCCGCCACAGTGGAAACAGCTCAAAACAAGTAAAATTAGAATTCCACACTGCAAAACCAAATCATCTAGCAAGAGACTGCGCTACTGATCATAAAGCTGGAAGTACCGTATTCAAAATACAAACTAAAGTATAAAATTATGGAATATTTACCTGAAAGGTCAGTCTCCTCATGTTTATTAGTTATTTAACTGTAGCGCTTTCGGGACTAGTCCCATCATCAGCAGGATTCAAAACTGCTGTTTCACTTGAGAACTGATAGAGGGGGAAGCTATGGAAAACACGTTATCCTTGAAGGATATCGCATGTTAGATATTGAAAACACCCTAACAGTAATGCACAGAGAAAATAATCCAGCGAAGATAAACGTACTCGAGGAGATGGAAATTTTGAAATCAGTTAACAACAACGACCATCTGATAAACGAAAACGAACCCAGTACATGTAACCCCTCTACCAGATCTTCAGTGAAACACCAGTTTTAAATCCTGATGATGATGTAGCGAAAGCGCTACAGTTAAATAACTAATACAGTTGAGGAGACGGACCTTTTAGGTAAATACTCCATAATTTTATACTTTAAATTTTCAATAATACCTCAATGGAACATACCATGAATCTTATAAAAGTTCAAAATACAAACTAATAAGTAATACATATATTACGCAAAGTTACACCTTATATACACAAAACATAAAAACAAAATTCAAAACATTAATAATTGCGTATGTCTGACTTTATCTGCATATCTCCATGAGAAGCAAGGGTACTTGCTTCCTTAACTAACTAACTAACTAACTCACTGGCACTATCGAACCTGAAGGTTCATGGCCGCGCGGACATAAGCTCTCCATACATCCCTATCCTGAGCTAATGCTTTCCAATCATTCCCTGTATAATCTACTTCCCTCAAATCATAGTTAATGTTGTTCTCCCACCTCATTCTTGGTCTACCAACTGGGCGTTTTCCATCTGGCTTTCCTACAAGAAGTTTCCATGCACGTCTTTCATTCCCCATACGCGCAACATGTCCTGCCCATCGCAGTCTACGAGACTTAACTGTTCTTATTACATCTGGCTTCCTATAAAGACCATGTAGTTCATTGTTATGTAGTCTTCTCCATTCACCTGTCTGTTCATCTCTCTTTGATCCAAAAATTTTCCTAAGAACTTTATTCTCAAATACTCGTAATCTCCTTTCCTCCCTTAAAGTAAGAGTCCAGGTTTCGCATCCATATAATATAACTGGTAGAATAATAGTTTTATATATTTTCAGCTTAACGTTTTTTGAAAGGAGTTGGGACATCAAAAGTCTCTGCAATGCATAATAGCATGCATTTCCAGAATTGAGCCTATGTTTAATTTCTTTTTTGCATCTCATTCCTATTTGCGATTATTGTTCCTAGGTATTTGAATTCAGCCACTTCCTCAAAATTTCCCTCATTTGTCATTAGCTGTCCACTTCCATTATATACTGAATTTCTACGTGTGACCATATATTTAGTTTTACTGATATTTATTTCCAGTCCTAATTTCTTAGTGTTACTCAATAGTGTGTGCGTGTTGGCCTTTAGTATCTCCTCGCTATCGGCCAGTAGTACTACATCATCAGCATAAACTAACAGCTTATTAATACCATTGAGTTGTAAGCCTTCCTCATTCTCTAAAGATTTAATGGCATGCTCTAGTACAAAATTAAATAGTAAAGGAGATAGTGCATCTCCTTGCTTCAACCCATTCTGGATTTCAAAAGTGTCTGAAAACTGTTTGCCTACACGCACCCTACTCTTTGAGCCATTTAGACACATTCGTATAAGTCTAACTAACTTTTTAGGAATTCCGAACTCCAGCAGGATACTATATAACTTCTCCCTCTTAATTGAATCATATGCTTTTTTGAAGTCTACATATAGTTGATGTACAGTACCATTATATTCCCATTTCTTCTCTAAAATCTGTCTTAAACTGAAAATCTGATCTGTTGTAGACCTGTTTCTTCTAAATGCACATTGATGATCTCCTAGAATGTCATCAATATAGGGAGTAATTCTGCTTACTAATATATTTGTTAGAATTTTGTACGAAGTTGAAAGTAATGAGATGCCCCTGTAGTTGTTGCAATCTGTTTTATCTCCTTTCTTATAAATTGGTATGATAATTGATTCCTTCCATTCATCTGGAAGAGCTTCTTTTTCCCAAATCTTACTAAGCAACCAGCGTATCTTGTCCATCAATTTTTCTCCCCCTGATTTTATCAGTTCTGCTGGGATCTCATCTGAACCTGATGCTTTATACATCTTCAATTTTTCAATCGCCATTTCAACCTCTAATGCACTTGGCTCTGCGACTAGCATTTCTGCTGTGCGGAACTTAATTAACCAAGGTTAATTTGGCTAGGGCCTACGCTTATTTCCTTACAGATATCAGCGAGTGATAAGTTGTTAGCGCTTTTACGACCCCGAAAATTTCAGACTCGGGATCCTCGGCTTTAAGTCATTCTCGGAGGACATGTCAGTTGCATTTTTCCATCCTTAAAATCCAAAGACCTCTTCCGGGTTTGAACTCGTGACCCTAGGGACCAGAGGCAAAGGAAAAGAGAATACAAGCTAATGCCGTTCGACACTGGTCGCAGACAATATTTTCTGTCCGTTTATTTCTAAACACGATACCTACATTATCTTTGCTTAATTTGTTGTGAATAATATTGATGGCGATTTTTCAAGGATGTTGTGGCCCAATTTTCCTGGTATTTGCATTACAATGGAGGGAAAAAACCCTGCTGCGACGTTATCGGTAGAATAGTAATTTTTTAATGATTTCTGAAAGTTTTTAAGGTTTTCCTCAACGAATTTACGTGTCTTATGACTACCTGAGACTCAACGCCTCAACCAGGAAAGTAAGTTTTCAGTTCATAAATTCTTGGAAGAACATCTTTACCATTATAAATGTTCCGGCTTCGATTCCCGGCTTGAAATTTTTCGCATTCCACCATGATCTTACTTTTTGCCTCTCTCCCTCAGATACAATCGCAAACACAGAAACAAATAGAAATAATCTAAATTGAACCAAATTCTGCAAAAATAAACCAAACCACAAAACAAATGAACTAAGGAAAAACGATAAAAGTTAAATGTCAATAAAATATTTAAAAAAATACTTATTACTTCAACTAACAGAATATCAAAGAGCTTCTATTTTATGAGAAAGATGGCAACTCAACGTTTTCTTTTTATTCTGAGATTTTACACGTTTTTATTTTTTGGTTCTTTCTGCAGAAAGAAAAATGAGGCATATTCTGTTAGTGCTTTCTTTCTCGATTCAGAAATAGCATAAGAATGCATGTGGTGAGTTGGATTTTTTTTTTGCAGTGCATGGAGCGATGCACGAGGAACAATAACACAGCATTAACTTCCATCCATAGTAATTCTGCCCGAAGGCAGGTCCTTCACTGCAATCATAGCATTTTCATGCTATGCTTGCAGCTTTACTAGGGAATTGTGGAGGTGTGGTAGCTTCCCGTTGCTTTCCACACCGGTGAAGGATGATGATGATGATAAGGATGATCATGATGATGATGGCCATATGATTTCGGGGACCGTTTGGGCCTTAAAGTTTTCCTGACATTTGTCTTACAGGTGAGGAAAAACCCCGATAAAAACCTCACCCAGAAAAACTGCCCCGACCGGGGATCGAACCCGGGCCCGCTGCGTGACAAGGCAGCACGCTACCTCGAGACCACAGCGGTGGACAGCATTAACTTATATATTCTAAATTTGAGGGTTGTTTCCTATTGCAGAATGTGGTCCAATTACTCAATTATAAACAATAAAGTGTTAATGAACTTATTAGTTTTCTATATCTTTAAAATTGTTACCTTGAACTTAAATGTGTAGACTACTGTATTTATTATGATTAGCTCTTTATTGTAAGAGGTAGAGGCCTATTGAACAAAATATGAAAATGCATCCTTAAGAAAATAAAGTAAAGTAAAGTGATCCCACAACAGGCCCGGAGGCCCTTGGGGTAGTAGGAGGTTAAGGCTCCAACTTTTTTTCTAGACAATCGGTACTTTATGTCAGCCGGGTTGTCAGCCCTGCGTGACGGCCGCCTTTACCCCAGAACAAGCGTCTGGTACTCATTTCCGTTAGAGGCTGAGTCGACCCCAGGGCCATAGTGCCGCCAGAGGGTTTGGGTCAGTTTAAAAATCCTGACCCCAACGGGACTTGAACCCTCGACCCTCCGGCTTGTAGCTCAGTGCCTTAACCACTACGCTACGGCGTGCCCCTTAAGAAAATAATTTTTAAAATTTTTATTCACCCTCATTTTATACAACTTACACCCTCCATGACACTTAAAAATGCTTGGCTGAAGATAGGCAGAAAGCAGAAACTTTGAACGAAGTATTAGGAAACAGTGGGCAGGCCTGCCTGCATATGTAGTTGTTACAGTCACCTCCGAAGGCAACACATGACAGGACAAGACAAAATACCCACGGTGGATATTTGCACATCTAAAATTGAAGGCAGATACTCTACCGGTTACGCGAAGGTGTCGAACAACTAAGGTAGCTAATCAATTCAATAAAATATAAACTTATTTAAACAAAACAAAAAAAAATTAAAACTAGAAAATCCAAAACAATATTAAAGCTACTAAAATTAGACAATACAATAAATAACTCCTACTGCAAATAACATGTTTTCCTTAACAGAGATTTAGGCGCTCTCCCCTACAGGAAGAATTTGAACCATACTAATTTAGTTACACTTGTTTTCGTATATATGTCATTTTGAGTGGTCCGTGGTAAGCGTTCCGCCTCATACTGACATCTAGGAAACCAAGGTAGTACTAGGACGTGAAAATTCGGTAAATTATGCTTAGAGGCTTTTTCATTACGACTTAAGGATCTTTTACGAGCCTGAAAATCTTCAGACTCGGTACCCGCGGTTTAAAGTCCCTCCCGGAGGACTTGCTCCTTGGATTTTTTCCATCCTAAATAATCCATCGACCCCGGCCGGGTTTGAACCCGCGACCTTCGGGACCAGAGGCAAGGAGCATAACCACTAGTCCACTGTGGCGAATAATTAAAAATTATGCATGGCAATTTTCTGTTACACATTTGGTCAATTTAGCAATTCCAATGGAACAGTAGCAATTCGTCATATGAAGGAATAGGTGTCAAATTAATATTAAAGGATAAACAAAGAACCTTTTATTTATTCGAATGTCGGGTTAATATTCCGGGGCCGGCCAATCGTACATTTTTTTTCTCACAGTTTTCACTGTAAATTATACTTTGGATTTTCAGTACAATGATTCAGTTCAGTAGCAATTCGTCATATGAAGGAATAGGTGTCAAATTAATATTAAAGGATAAACAAAGAACCTTTTATTTATTCGAATGTCGGGTTAATATTCCGGGGCCGGCCAATCGTACTTTTTTTTTCTCACAGTTTTCACTGTAAATTATACTTTGGATTTTCTGTACAATGATTCAGTTCACCATTAATGTTCATTCCAAAATTAATTAAAATATCAAATGAGTGGACATACAAAACACGTGGCAAACGAACGCAGTATACATCCAAATATTCTAGATGAGATATGACGAATATTTTAAGGCATTTGAAAGCATACAACGGAAGAAAATTAACAAATCACAACTTAAATTTAATTTCCAATTCTTAATCTAGAGTTTTAAAAAATAGAACTCTGGTGAAAAGCGAGGTAAGGCAGCGTTTCACTATCTTGCAGGACAGCAATTTGAAATTTGAAATTGAATAAATTTTTTACTTAATAAGAAAATCTTTAATATGGAATTTCTCAGTGAATAATTTCCCGTTATCTTTACAGTTTAAAACACAAACTACATAACTCAAGATAGATAGAGAGATAACTCACTTTACCCCATACCTAGTGCCACTTTTCCTTTTGAGTATTCAAATTAAATTGCATTCGGAGACCCTTAGTGAATGCGATACTGAAACTCTGAATTGCACAAGCCAAATGAATTTAGAATTATGTATGACGTCAATAACCTGAACACCATGTATCATACGGATACGTGTTTAGCAAACAAAATCACGCCTGTGTAAAGACGTCTATTCGTCTACAAAGGCCGGGATAGGATCGGCGTCTTTTGAATCTACGGCCTGTGACATCAAGTTCACATTCAAGACCTAGCTCAGTCGTGTATATAGTGACGTTTGGTTCAATTATTTCGCGAATGAAGAGAGAAGTACTACATAGTTCAGGATATGAACCATGGGCTCTAGACGGTGTTCAGCATACACAAAAAACTGCCAGGCGTACATATGGCAACGAACTTACATATTTGTTTAATTGATAAAAATGACTCGTTTCATTTTCCAATGAAATAATTAATTAAATTGTAGTTATTTCCCAATAATAAAATTTAATTGTTTGTTAATGAATTTAACGCTGACCACGGACCACTCAAATGACATCTATACAAAAACAAGTGCAACTAAATTTAGTATGGTTAAATTCTTCCCTATAGGGGGAGAGCGCCTAAATCTCTGTTAAGGGAAACATAGACTTACAAGAAGAAAATAAATAATTTAAATAAAATTTAATGCTCCATAGAAAATACGTAACTTCCATTGGCACAATGTTTATCGTGTTTTCACATAGTTTTCTGGCGTCTTTAAAATGTAGGTTCTGCAGTTATGCTGAGGGCAATGTACCAGTAAACACTTAACAATTCAATACAAGAGAGCTGGATATAATACGCGAAGGCGCGTTCAAACGCAAAACATGTGTTGCATGAAGTATGTATGACATTGTAAAGAAATTCCTAACATTCCAAAATACATCATATGACACTGTGAAAATTTGCATATAACTACAGCGCTTTCATTACGTGTGCCCATATTTCCTGTTCGCATTGTGTTCCCGGTTGGTCAACTGGATACTAGGATCCATTCTTCTCCTGCGGTTGATTGAAGATAAAATGATTTTTGCTTTCACATCGCCCATAACCCACGTATACATAATATACACAAATACATCATATTTTAATGTGGTCCATCTTTCCTTTTTATCTATTGACACTTCCCTTTTTGTCTAATTCTTGTTTGTAGAAGCATTAACATATAAAATCAAATCGCATTTATTCTTGGAATTATTTTTTCTCCGAATTTCTATTTTTTTAACTTTGGTCACTAGATTTTAGATATGATAAAAATTAACTATCAATACCAATACAATTGTAATATCATTACACGCGCGCACGCACGCACCCACAAGCATACACGCACGCACAAACATATACACACACACACATATATTGTAAATTTTCGCGGATATAAGTATGGTTAAGAAAGTTTCCTTGGGTTTTCCGCGTCATGGATTCAAGGTCGGCCTCTGGCCACTGATTCCAACATTTCGGCATGATCCCGCATGCCATTATCAAGGAATGATCATCATTGCTTAATAATGACATATGGGATCATGCCGAAACGTCGGAATCAGGGGCCAGTGGCCGACCTTGAATCCATGACTCGAAAAAGCCAAGAACACTTTCTTAATAACGTATATATGTGTGTGTGTTTCATCATTTAAGATCACATAAATATTCAATTGTTATTCTATTTTTGTCATGTGATTTTTATCAAAATCGTTGAATTAATATTCATCATCTTGATATTCCACACACGAAATTAGTTCAGTGTTAATCTGTTTTACTTCTATGTGGAGAGTTCGAAAACACGTTTCTGTGGATGCCCATGTCTCCGTAGGCCCTGTAAATGGTATGGAAGCATTGTTGAGATATTCTAAATGATTAAATTAGAGATACATGTTGATGAATTAATTACGATATAAAATGATGTAACGGGTCCTCATAATGACACTTTGACGATCGAGAAAAAAATGAGGAAAACCCCCAGACAGCTTTAAACTCAGAATCGCATGAATATGAGTCTCAAAACACTAATGGCGCATGCAGTATCTCTATATTTCTCTTTTCTTAGTTGTTCTAGGCATGAAATTCTTATACACAAAAATGAATACTTTACATAATAAAACTTTTTTTAAATATCTACATTTTATGTTAATGTATTCTACTAGGAATATTCCAGTGATTCTGAACAAGTTTGCAATCAGACACTGACTTTTTAATGCAATAATCTGTGGAGCCCCCCCCCCTCTGTTACAAACCTCACATGTTTATTAGATAATATAAAACTAACTAACTCACTGACACTATCGAACCCGTAGGTTCATGGCCGCGCGGACATAAGCTCTCCATACATCCCTATCCGTTCCCTGTATTATCTACTTCCCTCAAATCATAGTTAATGTTAATCTCCCACCTCATTCTTGGTCTACCAACTGGGCGATTTCCATCTGGGTTTCCTACAAGAAACTTCCATATACGTCTTTCATACCCCATTCGTGCCACATGTCCTGCCCATCGCATTCTACGAGACAACTGTTCTTATCATGCATATACTGAATTCAAACATTTTTTTGTTTAAATTGTAATCAATATTTCTTATTTAAATTCTTACATTACTATACTAAGTAGATCTACATAAAGGTGATACGATCTGTATTTTCATTCAATAAAAATGCTTCACAAAAAAAAACACCGTGTGGAATTTATAGATCAACTATTAGTTAAAATTTAAATTAAGCAAATATTACCTACCATTAGCATACATTATTTATTTGTTTTCTATAATAGTCAATCAAGGCAGTGGTGGCAATTTCTTTGTAATCCTGGTAAACAAAAATTAATTTATTTTCTCTGTATCCAGTTAAAATATGCCAACGAAAATTATGTAATTAATAATTAACAGCCCTTCCCCAACATAATGACAATATGGTTAACCAGCTGACATATTTGTTTATTAGTAATTAATATATGTAAATTTTATGCAAAAAATTATAAAAATTAGACCTACCTTTTTTTGGTACTATAGTCTATGTTTAATTTAGCAATAGTACATTTTATTTGTGTTTATATCAGGATTGAGTTTACTTTTAAAAGTGTTGAATCATGAAGGTTTTGTAACTATATATATATATATATATATATATATATATACACACACGATGGTCATACTGAAAGTCGTGAGCAACCCATTGTTAAAATTCAAATTTCAACAATGTAACAAAAACAACTGCAGGATCGTAATCTACAGACTTTATACCACAACATTGCCGTTTTGTGGCGTCATAGCTTCTATCATGTGACCACACGCAGTGTTTCCAAAATGGCAGACATCAATGTTTCGTTTCGACAGCGCGCTGTCATTGAATTCCTTGTTAAAGAGGAACAATCTGCTGTTGATATTCACCAAAGACTTCATTGTGCTTAAGGAGATGCCTGCATGGGTGCCAGCAGTGTTAGGAGATGGGTGAAACATTTTAAAGATGGGAACACGAGTATCAAAAATGAGCCTCGTAGCGGTCGCCCACGCTCTGCCTCCACGGATTGCAAAAAGGAAAGAGTTGATGCGCTCATTAGAGATGACAGGCGTATCACAGTGAATGAAATTGCTACAAAACTTGCAGTAGGACACAGTGCAGTGCAAGAAATAATTCACAGCTTAGGTTACCGAAAAGTTAGTGCCCGTTGGGTTCCACGTTTATTGAGTGAAGACCACAAACTTCAGAGAATAACCATCACCCATAACCTTCTTCAGAGATTTCGAAATGAAGGTGATGATTTTTTGACGAGTATTGTGACAGGTGACGAAAGATGGTTTCATCGCTACGAGCCTGAAACAAAACGCCAGAGTATGGAATGGCACCACTTGAATTCGCCATCAAAGAAAAAAGCGAAGACAGTGCAATCTGTTGGGAAAGTTATGGGCAGCGTCTTCTGGGATGCGCAAGTTGCATTATGGTTGGATTTCTTGAACCTGGACAAACCATAAATGCTGTCCGCTATATCCAGACACTTGTGAAGCTCCGTCGTGCATTGCACTACAAACGCCCTGGAAGGAAGACCATTCTGCAACACGATAACGCGCGTCCTCACACTGCTCGTGCACAGGACATTTGGGTGGGAAACTCTTCCATATCCTCCCTATAGTCCCGATTTGGCACCCTCCGACTACCATCCTTTCGGTTCTGTGAAGGAGCAGATGAGAGGTCAACGCTACGAGACGCTGGAGGATATTCGAAAAGCAGTGCGTCAGTGTCTTCGAGCAGCTGGAACGGACTTCTATAATAAGGGAATTTTCAGGCTTATAGAACGCTGGACAAAATGTGTGCAAAGAAATGGAGACTATATTGAAAAGTAGCACAAAGGTCTGTAGATTAACATGGCGTACTTGGTTTATCTAAAACAAATATTATGATTGTTTACAAAAATGTTGCTCATGACTTTCAGTATGACCCTAGTATATATATATATATATATATATATATATATATATATATATATATACAGGTGTTGCAAGAAAAACACTGACAACGGAAGTGAGCTAGTATATTGAGATATGTTGATCATTTCTTAATAAGGTACCAATGTCCGGAAATTATGCTTTTTCACACTATGACCAGTTAATTAAGTCGCAAGATCAGTGTTAGTTCGAAGGATTTGAAGACTGGTTACATGACAACACCTCGCACGTACGGAACCTGTGATACGTGGCTTCGCAACGGAATGTGGCTGCAACATGACGGAGCTCCAGCTCACTTCGATGCCAATGCGAGGAGACAGTTGAATACCACGTATCCAGGTCGATTGATTAGCAGAGGGGTACCAGTCCCATGGACTCCGAGATCACCTGATCTTAACCCTCTCGACTACTTTTTGTGGGGGCGACATGAAACAGTCTGTTTATCAGAACCCAGTATAGTCACGTATGGATCTTACAGCCCGAATCCACGCTGCTGCAGAAATAATCCAAACTAGGTCAGGCGTATTTGAACGTGTGAGCCAATAAATACACCGCTGATCTACGGTCTGCAATGAAATGGGAGGTGTATATCTTGAAAACTTGATGTGACTGTGACAGTACTGTCAAGAATTGAGTCTTGAAATCCAAGTAACGGAACTCTTGAGAAGTTAGTACTCAGTGTGAAAACACATCATTTCCGGACATATGTACCTTATTAAAAATGATCAACATATCTCAATATACCACCTCACCTCCGTTGTCAATTTTTTTGCAACACCCTGTTACATACACATACACACACACACCACACACACACACACACACACACACAAAGCATAAGTACAAATGGATGCAACTAGATTAAGTATATATTATGATGACATTATTTACGATTGAAAAATGTAAGAGATAACATTGGACAGAAAAATTCTCAAAGTTTACTTATATTTAAAAGATTCACAAACATTCAATATGGAAATCGCGTGTCAAACATTTAAATGGGATGTTGACGTCAAGCGGTGAAGTAGATGTTTATTCAAATAATGCATTTCTTCATTGTAATAATTGGGTGGTGCCCCATTTTGTTGGAACAGAAGTCATAATTCTAACTTAATTGCGGGAATAGGAACTGCTGAAGCATGTCAAAATAGCTTATCGTAGTTGTAAACCATTAAATAAAATAAAAAAGCCACAGATTTTAGTTGGTGATATGGCGCAAAAGATATTGCTATTCTCCGAATACCGGATATGCTCATTGATAGTTCTGGGTACTCTGTGTCCCATATTCGCGACGTTAGAGTGACTAACCTTCCCATTTAAATTAAGAGAAAATTAGGCGACCAACAAAATCATCATCCTCCACATCCGCTTGCATTTCCGCAGATAACAGATGTACGATCTTGAGATTTGGTTTCAAAGCTTGTACCAATGCAATCTGCATAGTGTCATGGACAGCCGTTTACGAAGTTTTTTTTTTTCGTTGCTTATACGGGCTACATTTGATTGCTGATACACGTGGCCGTCTTGTTCTTTTATTTTTAATCATAGAACCAGTCTCTTCAAAATGATGACACAACACGGTAGATTTTTTTTTATACTGGTGGATCTTTAACAAAACGTGTGCGGAAATGCTGTTATAATTGGATCTGATTTCGCTAGCTCCATAACAATATAAGCTTTCTCCTAGTTGCTAAATATTTTGTTTTTGCAATAATAGCACCTCCGACAAATGCACAAATTGCAGGAATGTAAACTTCGAGAGTTTTTCTATTATAAATAGTGTATTCACAATACATATGTAAACTAGTTTCGTCATTTGTATTTACGCTATATGTATGCATATAAATAAATTCAATAACTATGCATGCTACAGAGATATACCTGACTTATTTTATATATCTCTATGATATGTAAACGTATATCCATGCCAAAAATTATTCTTCTATAGACCTATATACATAAACCTGTTTATATTGAAAACGCCCAGTTGGTAGACCAAGAATGAGGTGGGAGAATAACATTAACCATGATTTGAGGCATGTAGATTATACAGGGAATTATTGGAAAACATTAGCTCAGGATAGGGATATAGGGATATATGGAGAGCTTATGTCCGCGCGGCCATGAACCTACGGGTTCGATAGTGCCAATGAGTTAGTTAGTTATAGGTTTGTATTACATTTTGACAGAAAAGTATCAAAAATGAAAAATTACTTTTTCTTGCACAACAATTTACATATAGTAATAAAATACCCATAACACACACACACACGCATATATGCTAAATTAATCATAGTGCCGTTATGTTAAGAAAGGGTTATTTAATTAGCGGCATAATTTCAAATGGCCTATGTTGAATTGAAGCAAACAACATTAAATCTGAATTTTATATATTTGTTCAAATATTATTTTTTTGAAAAAAAAAATTAAAAAATATACATGACACAGAGATAAATTCGTCTTATATTGAAAGATCTCTATAAAATGTATATAGATGCCAACAATTATTCATATTTTATAGTTTGAGATAAAAGTGTATTAACATTGACAAATGTAATTTTTCGCATAACATTTACATAGGCCTACATCTCAATTACTCGACAATTATCTGTAAGACAAATGTTAGGAAGTTTAGGTCCCAAAGGTTCCCGAAAATCATCCGACCATCATCATTATCATCACCATCCTTCACCGGTGTGGAAAGCAACGGGAAGCTACCGCACCTACAATTTCCTAATAAAGCTGCAAAGCATAGCAAGAAAATGCTATGATTGCAGTGAAAGACCTGCCCTCGGGCAGAATTACTATGGATGGATGAATTTTAAAAGTGTTGATAGGTATTTGAAGACAGCCACTTCTTCAAGCCATACCCCATCTAGCCCTAAATTATTAAAATTAGCCTATTTTTATGCATCTAAGGTTAAGAAACAGTGTTCAATCCATAGTATGCATCTTTAGTCTTTTTAGTAGTCTTGGTGGAAAGGCCCTGCGGCTAGCCAAGTTAATGACAAGCGGTGAGCGATTCCTTTTGGTTCTCCAGGATGTCCAAGAAAGGAGAGCCCCGGGTTCCTGCTTAAGCATTTGCCCCGGTGTGATTTAGAGGTGATTAGATACCGATATAATAATAAAAAATAACGAATAATATCTTTAGTCTTTCAACAGCTCCGAATTCATGAAGCACATATTGTCGTAATAATGTAACCTTGATGATCACTAACCATTGTCCGACAATGCTTACCCTTTCTGCCAACTAATTTAAGACAATCATATGAAACGTTCTTAATGCTGCTAGTTCTACATAATACACGCACATACTTTCATTTAAAGTAATAAAGATTTATTTCTAGTAGTTAACACTTTCAGATTAATTGCTCTATTTGTGAATTAGTCTTCTTCTTCTTCACGGTTTAGGTTTATTTACTAGCCTGTTCCGGCTCCAAAATTGCTGCTCTTTCCAACTTTTCTTTGGTCTTCCCAAACTTCTTCTTCCTCGTGGTGAATAGTTGTATTCTGCTTCTGGTATTCTATTCTCAGCCATCCTTGCCAAGTGTTCTTTCCAGTTTTTTTTTGTATTTCTCTATTGTTGTGTTTAATTCCTCTACTTTTAGTTGTTGTCTTATTTCTGTGTTATGTTTTTTGTCTGTTCTTTGATATCCTACTATTGGTCTGAGGAATCTAATTTCAGTAGCTTGTATTCTGGCAGATTGTTGTGTTATCACTGTCCATGTTTCGGATCCATAAGTAATAATAGGCACTGCCATTGTCTTGTATAATTTCATTATAGAGTCTTTCCTGGCTTTATTTTTCAAAGTTCTTGTTAGTGTTCCTGTTATGTAATTAAACTTATTTAGTTTGTTATTTATATCACTTATTTAGTTTGTTATTTATATCTGTTTCCGCTGTGTACGGTATTTCGCAACCTAGGAAGTTATATCTTACAACTTGTTCTATTGGTTTATTTCCTAATATTATCTTTGTCCGAACTGGCCCTTTAAGGCTATTGTTTTTATTTTTCTCATGATATTTCCATGTTATTTTTTTTTGATATTTCATTTAGTTTATATAGCATTCTTTGTAATTCGTCCTCTGTTTTTGCTATTTTTGTGAATTAGTGTGTTTCGATATTAACCGAATAGTGTACATTAGCAAATTCCGTAGTAATGAGGATGTTCTCAAGAAACGATTTTTGAAAAATGATCGCTTCCTACTTGCTGCACACCAAAAATTGTCATGACTCAAATGCTTATCTCTGTATGTTATAGCGTCCGCATTTTTAGGAACCAAACTCGGCTTATAGCTATAAATTAAGCTATCGAATAAGAACATTAGTTGTGTTAGTTAACAAGCAAAATCGAACCATTATGAGTCCAGTTTTTAATTTTAGCAAAGAAACTCGGCATATTCCGCTGAAATAAAAAAAATGGTAGTCGCAAAAATTTGGCAACATCCGACCATTAGGGTGTGTGTGTGTTTACCTGAAAGCTGACATTTAAAAATAGTTTCAGCAGCCACCGTGTTTTTTCCTCGCAACCAAACTATGTGTATATACACAATTCAATTAATGAAATATAAACTAATCTGAAAGTGAACTTCACGGCGCGACAGTCTAAAAGGCCTTGGCCTCCCACTGGGCTGCTGACCTCACATCCAAGTCTTAATAACGGGGGTAGACGATCATTCGACCAGTGTAGGGATGACATGTGGATAGCATGTCGGGTCCCCCAGCCGTTATAGCTGGTTTTCATAACCTGGAGGCACTACTTATTGTAGCTACCCAAATTCCTCACGATGCTGGACGGTCATCGGTCCCATATTGACCGAAATTCCGCGAGAACATTTATCCACCCATGAAGGCTCGAGCCAGCTCAAGTTCCGTACCTCTGCCACAAGGCATCTTGTTTTAACTCGGCTACGGCGCGGGACAATTAATAAAATATATTTCGTAAACCGGCAAAATTGGACCACACATTTTATTCATCATCATCAACAATCACGGATTAAACCCATGTGGCTTGTTCCGGTCTCATATATTCTCATTCAAAAGTTGGATCCATCTCTTCTTCGGTCTACCAACATTCCTGCGTCCTTTTGGTAGGTATTGAAGCATAATTTTGGGAATGCGATTATCTTCCATTCTTTGAACATGTTCTTTCCATTTTTTCCTAGATTATTTTATTCTATCTAAGAGTTTAAAGATATTTAACTCATTTCTAATATCTTCACTTCTTCTCTTATCTAGAAGTTTGCAACCAGCCACACTTCTCAGAAATCTCATTTCAGCTGCTTCCATGTATCTTCTCTTCTCTTTTAGTTAAAACCCAAAATTCACTACCGTACAATAGTAAGGGGACTGCCACTACTTTATAAAATTTTAGTTTTGTGTCTTTTCTTGTGCTTTTAAATATCCTTTTGATTGTTCCACATATATAATTAAATTTATTAAGTTTGTTAAATAGATCTTCATTTTTAAAATAGGAGATTTCATAACCCAGGTATTTAAAATGGTTCACTTGTTCAATGGGTTTCCCCTCCAGAATTATTTTAGCTCTTACGGTATCTGATCCCTTAAAAGCTAGGATTTTCGTTTTACTTATTGATATTTTGAAGTTATATTTCTGTATAATGCTATTTAACTGAAAGAGCGATTTCTGTAGACCATCTTCTGAACTAGATATTAGAACTTGGTCGTCTGCAAAAGTAAGGTATCTAACATCTTATTTCTTATTTTGAAATGTGAGTCCAAATTTATCTGCCAATTATATATGATATCGTCAATATAAATATTAAAAAGGGAGGATGAAAGTGGACATCCCTGTCTTACACTTCTATTTATTTATTTATTTATTGAGTAATTCTCTTGAGTTTATGCAGATCCTGCGTTTTTTAAAGGAAATAAGAATCTGAACATCAATTCTAACAGGTTTGTGTTATTATGTTACTCCGTGAATGAGTGACAACACTTATTCCTTCCTCTAGCATTCAATTGTAGCTGTCGTGTAAGATTTTGTTAAATGAACTGTAGTTCAAGGAATACCTGGATAAATATCCTTGATTAATCATTCACCAAAAGGTAATCTACCTTCATAATGTAAACCATGTTATGATTGTTCAGGAAGCTTGTAAAGAGAGAAAACTGTTAGCCTGTAAATTTCCAGGAATGGAAGCTTGTTGTACAAGATATTTGCATAAAATAACATTTTACAACTTTACAACTGTTCTGCATGTCGATGATGCATCGACAAATTAAATTTAGTAATACTATAAATATTATTGACAGAAAATAAATACCGTAAATAAAACTAAACGGCCTATTCAAGTAAAATATAATAAAGTTTAGAAGACATTAAAAAAATATCTATCCACTTTCACTTTATTTTTACTGATTTTTCACTTGCTTAAAGACATCTAAATTCTATTCATTTCTTATTTATAGCAGTTTTAACAAATAAATGATATCTCAATCTTATAACACCCGACGGCGACTCCTATACTATCTTACAGGTCTGTAATATTCACGTGCATCTACAATAATAATAATAATAATAATAATAATAATAATAATAATAATAATAATAATAATAATAATAATAATAATAATAATAATAATAATAATAATTATAATAATAATAATACTTTCTCACTGGCACTATCGAACCCGTAGGTTCATGGCCGCACAGACATAAGCTCTCCATACATCCCAATCCTGAGCTAATGCTTTCCAATCATTCCCTGTATAATCTACTTCCTTCAAATCATAGTTAATGTCATTTTCCCACCTCATTCTTGGTCTACCAACTGGGCGTTTTCCCTCTGGCTTTCCTACAAGAAGCTTCCATGCAAGTCTTTCATTCCCCATACGTGCAACATGTCCTGCCTATCGCAGTCTACGAGACTTAACTGTTCTTATTATATCTGGCTTCCTATAAAGACCGTGTAGTTCATTGTTATGAAGTCTTCTCCATTCACCTGTCTGTTCATCTCTCCTTGATCCAAAAATTTTCCTAAGTACTTTATTCTCAAATACTTGTAATTTCCTTTCCTCCCTTGAAGTAAGAGTCCATGTTTCGCACCCATATAATATAACTGGTAGAATAATAGTTTTATATATTTTCAGTTTAACGTTTTTTGAAAGGAGTTGGGACATCAAGAGTCTCTGCAATGCATAATAGCACGCATTTCCAGAATTGAGCCTATGTTTAATTTCCTTGTGCATCTCATTCCTGCTTGTGATTATTGTTCCTAGGTATTTGAATTCAGCCACTTTCTCAAAATTTCCCTCATTTGTCACTAGCTGTCCATTTACATTATTTAATGAACTTCTACGTGTGACCATATATTTAGTTTTATTGATATTTACTTCCAGTCCTAATTTCTTAGTGTTACTCAATAGTGTGTGCGTGTTGTCCTTTAGTATCTCCTCGCTATCGGCTAACAATACTACATCATCAGCATAAACTAACAGCTTATTAATACCATTGAGTTGTAAGCCTTCCTCATTCTCTAAAGATTTATTGGCATGCTCTAGTACAAAATTAAATAGTAGAGGAGATAGTGCATCTCCTTGCTTCAACCCATTCTGGATTTCAGCAGGATACTATATAACTTCTCCCTCTTAATTGAATCATATGCTTTTTTGAAGTCTACATACAGTTGATGTACAGTACCATTATATTCCCATAATAACAATAATAAGATTAATAATAACACTAATAATATTATAACGTTAATCTCCATCTATTTTTTGGGTTTTTACAGCTGCTGCCGTCTTCCCGTGCCAAACCTCCAAAGCCTACGATCTTGGGCATCTTCAATGCTTAGCCCTACTGTCTTCATGGTTTCTTTTCGTTAACTTTGGTCTCCCTCTTTTCTTCTTTCTGGTCGATTGTCATTGATATAGTTGCTTCGGCCATCGCTCATCTTCCATTCTTAAAACATGCCCTAACCACTTTAATTCCTTCTCCTCAATTCTTTCAATTATGCTTCCTTGTGCTATTACGTTCTAATTTCCTTATTTGTGACATGTTCTAATTTTGACTTTCTGACACTTCTGCGTAAATGATCCATTTCTAGAGCTATTAGTATATTCTTGTAGAATTGATTGATTATCCAAACGTCAGTTCCATACATTGCAACAGATTTCACTAATGTTTTACCAATATATTTTTTGTGTCTTTCCAAATATGCTTATCCCACCATATGAAATTTAACGATGATATTATTTTGCTACTCAATTCAATTCTATGTTTTATGTTATCTTTGCCTAATAATTATAATAACCAGGGAAAGTATTTCTATGTAAATAAATAGGTCCTATTTGTTTTTACATTAGTTAAAGTTAGAATTCAGTTATCTGTTAGTGTATTTGTATTAGATTACGGCATTTCATCCATATTTCAGGTGATAAGTGCATATTTTTACATATTTCAGAAATTATCTCATATTTACATGAAAGAACGTTTTATTTTAAATGTGTTCCATATTTTATGGTTTCAAAATTATTCTTGTTACATGATAATTTTAAATTTATTTTACCCGCATTAGTATTTCAAAGCTGTATTCTAGAATTTATATGGAATTTTAAAAACAGG
The DNA here is from genome assembly GCA_030220185.1 of Diploptera punctata. NCBI lineage: Eukaryota > Metazoa > Arthropoda > Insecta > Blattodea > Blaberidae > Diploptera > Diploptera punctata. Next base: position 209,926 of record JASPKZ010007997.1, read on the forward strand.
TTGTGTTACATATATGACATAAAAAGAAAAATAAATGTCTGAGTCGCGATTTGAATCCGAGTTTCTAAACTAGGTACGTTTAGACAATAGGGGCTACCATTTGAGATTTTTGAGAATACTACATATATAAGAAAAATAAATGTTTGTTTTTGGATTCCTGAGTAGCTTAGATGGTTAGAGTGTTAACGTACAGAATTTAGAAACTCGGGTTCAAATCCCGACACAGGCATTTATTTTTCTTTTCATGTCAGATTTACCTTCATTGCCAAATGCCAAAAAATAGTTATAAAACACACACACACACATATGCTGAGCCTCAATGTTACGACGAAGTAAACATTAGGAAGGGCACGTAAACATGAGAAAATAAGTGATGTACAAAACTAACTCTGAATGTGACGTAAACAAAAGGTTTACAAAATATAACTTCTTTTCTCCGCAGTTTAAAACAAAAGTAATTATATAATTTATAATACTAGAAAACACTTTAAATTAATATAATATAAACGTTCACAAATATATTGAGTAATAATTACCGGTATAACAAAGGTACTTTTGACTTCACAATGTGACATTCAATTATATATTTTAATTAACTTCTTAACAGAAATTATTTTTGTACCAACTGGGATATATATTTTTCTTGTAAGCCCATGTTTCCCTTAACAGAGATTTAGGCGCTCTCTCCCTATAGGGAAGAATTTGAACCATACTAATTTAGTTACACTTGTTTTCATATAGATGTCCTTTGAGTGATCCGTGGTCAGCGTTCCGCCTCATATTGACATCTAGGAAACCATGGTAGTAGGCCTACTAGGATGGGAAAATTCGGTAAATTTTGCTTAGAGGCCTTTTCATTCAGGATTAAAGATCTTTTACGAGCCTGAAAATCTTCAGACTCGGGACCCACGGCTTAAAGTCCCTCCCGGAGGACTTGCTCCTTGGATTTTTCCATCCTAAAAAATCCATCGACCCCGCCGGTTTGAACCCGCGGCCCTCGGGACCAGAGGCAAAGAGCATAACCACTAGTCCACCGCGGCCGATACTGGGATATATATTTGAGGAAATACTAGTTGTAAAGGCAAGTTGTTTTTGAGGAAATACTAGTTTTAAAGGCAAGTTTTAACAAAAAAAAACTCAAATTATGGTGAGTTATTTTAATACTGAAAAGAATTGTTGGCAATGAGCGTCTCCACCATTGTATTTACACAAAAATAATTTATTTTCTCAATTAAATTAACCACATGTTCTCTTGCATGCATCCATAGCTTGCACTTTGTATAATCCTCGATAGTGTTTTTTTTTTCTACTGAACGTAAGCCTCCAACTAACACGGGAACTTTCAACCACTGCATGAAGAAACCTATCTTAAAATTTCTTCGTTGTGATGTACAAGGCCGTGTCAAAAAAAATCTGTCTTTATAACTGCACAAAAATCGAAGCTAGAATCCAGAAATGGCATCCCACTGTACGGAACAGGTGGACTCCCTGTATGAGTAAGAGGGAAGTGGAATGGGGCGGGACGCGGCGCGGACGGCAAGTAGTATTACTTCTCTATTGTTTAAATGAGAGATTTGGAGCTGGATTTTAATGCCCTGCAGTTAAAAACGGCAGATTTTTTCGGTACGGCTTTGGTAATCACAACGCTTCTCTGGAAGAAATTTCAAGGTAGGTGCAAAGGCTAGGCTGAACAGAACTGCGAGGACACCAAGCTCTCATTTGGGCCCCGCGCTTAACCGAATCAATTGGCATCGCTAGGTTATGCGGGTATGTTTCGTGTTTACATAACTTTAAAGAAACTTTCACATGAAAAGTATCGTGAACACAACCCAAAATCCAAATGTTGACACTTAAAACACAAGTAAAAGAGATAAATGCATAAAAGTAGGCTTAACTTCAGTCAATTGTTCGACAAGTGAAAGTGGACTTTACCTTCTCTTACGGGCCTCTTGTTATCGCAGTTCTCGAATACCATCATCTTCTCCAGTATGGCAGCACTCGGCTTGTTGCAATATGGCCGCCACATTATTCTAATTTACGTAAGATCTAAAGATTTCACGGCGATGTCAATTAAAATTTCTTCTGAGACTAACAGCCACTCAAAATTTCCAGTTTTCAAGCTTTCAATCTCTAGTTCTATCCTCATGGAAAGTGATTAGAATATAAACAGTAAATCGTCGCTCTTAAAGTCCAAACCTCGTAAATGAACTTTTTGGCGAATTCTTTTACATTTGTGCACTATCTGTTGTAGAAAATTATGCTGTTTAATAATAACTAAATATAATATAGCGTACTGCAAGAGCATGAGATGTGATATCTTCATATGTGCATATAAAAATGAGTGAGAGTCTGTCTGTAATTTATGGAGCCAAAAACTACTTGACCGGTTTGAATGGGGGGTTTCACCATCGTTTAGAGAATGTGTCTGGGACAATTAACGTATATAACATATTACCGTACGTACTATAGGGCCGTAGCTTAAAAAAAAGTGCATCGGTAAATCATAATAAATGTACACAGAATTTAATATCTCAAAGAATCCTGCGACAGCATATGTCTATCTTTACGGGTAACTCATAACGACCATTTTTGTCTTTCAGCTCATTGATGCCAAGAAGAACGGGATAAGTAGATTCCCGGGCAACGCCAGGTAATCAGGGTATCTAAAAAAATTACGATATAAATTTATAATTATTGTTTTTTTTTACTTATTCAACTAAACATAAAAACATTTAATTTATTTAGGCGTAGCAGCGCACGCCGGGTATTAGCTAGTTCATTGTAAATAAAAATGAGGCAACATTCTAAAATTGGAGCCATAAAACGTATTCGTCCCTCCTGCAAGATTATAAAAATGGAGATACGTATTTTGGGGATTAGAGTTATGAAATAATATATACCAGGCATATGCCAGAATCCGTTACTGTGGCGTAGTCGGTAGAGCCCCTACCTTCCACTCCGGTAATTCGGTTTCGATTCCCGGCGGGTAGGGAATTTTAAATCTCCGCCTTTGGACTGAGTGTACGTTCTGTGCTTATATTTAAAAGTAACATAAGTTAAACAGCGAATAAAAACACATTTGCACAGCAAAATAAAAAAAACACTCAGTGCAATAAAGAAGTTATTTCCTGGACAGATGGCTTTAGTGTCTGAGGTGAAAGTCAGAAGATTAAAAATTTTGGATTTATGTTATGTCGTAAATAAATGTTAGTTGCACACAAATAACAATCATCAAAACTTTCACTAAATTACTGATTATTGTGTAATGGTTAGCATTCTAATTAGCATACTAGAAATCAAGGTTCAGATTCCCGGTGAAATTATACAATTTTTTTCTTTGATAAAAGTATCTGGATTGTTTTCCAGTCAATCTCGTGAGAATAAATTAAAATCTTTTGATATGTGAAGCAGCGAAATCCAGTTAAAAAAAATAATGTTGAGGGAGCTACCACATGACTTCCTACCCAGTCATATGATAACATTCTCAATAAATAAATAAATAAATAAATAAATAAATAAATAAACTAGAAAGAGATTTTTTTAAAATATTTTGGAGGAATACTAGGGGGTAAGTATCCAGTAGTTAGGCCAAGAATGATAATAGTATTAAGTATGATTTGAGGAAGGTGAATTATAAGGGAATATTTGGAAATACTAACTCATCCATCCATAGTAATTCTGCCCGAAGGTAGGTCCTTCATTGCAATCATAGCATTTTCATGCTATGCTAGCAGCTTTACTAGGGAATTGTAGGTGTGGTAGCTTCCCGTTGCTTTCCACACCGGTGAAGGATGATGATGATGGCCATATGGTTTCGGGGACCGTTTGGGCCTTAATGTTTTCCTGACATTTGTCTTGCAGGTGAGGAAAAACCCCGATAAAAACCTCACCCAGAAATACTGCCCCGACCGGGGATCGAACCCGGGCCCGTTGCGTGACAAAGCAGCACGCTACCTCGAGACCACAGCGGTGGACATACTAACTCAGGTTAGGAATATATGGAAAGCTTATCCTCGTGGCCATCGGATTCGATAGTGCCATGAATTGACAAGTTAGAATTAGAATGGGGAGCTATAAAAAAGGGAAAGTAACCAGTAAGTTCTACTTCCTAATTAATTTTTAAAAAGTTTTAAAAAAATTACAATAGAGATTCAAATGGATTTTACACGTTTTGAGCGAATTTACAAAAAGTGATGTACCGTTCTAACATAACAGAATTTACAAGTGGTAATTCTATGAAAAAGGTTTATGTAACAATGTTTCACTTGTGGATTATTCATTGATGCACAAGGATCGTTAACAATACTGTATATGGGTCAGTTCGCCACAATAAAAGTCACTTTACCTACACTTTTTTCATCTCATAATTTATAAATAAGAGGTTCGAAACAATTTTCAAATTAATAAAATATATTATTTTTTGTCTGATATTTAAAGTATATTCTCCAAAGTATTTTTTTATTTATAACTAATGCAATTTCATGATGTTGAGTGATTCCGGGTTCTGTGGCCGTGGTCCATAGTTGGTGTTGATACCAGACGTTTCGCCCTCAACTGCGGAGGGCATCTTCAGTGGCGAGTGCTTCTAGGCGTGTTTCCTGGTCGGAAGCTCTACTTAGAGTAAGTACTAAGTAGAGCTTCCGACCAGGAAACACGCCTAGAAGCACTCGCCACTGAAGATGCCCTCCGCAGTTGAGGGCGAAACGTCTGGTATCAACACCAACTATGGACCACGGCCACAGAACCCGGAATCACTCAACATCATGATTACCGGCCGTGAAAGCCTGCATTCAACTATAATGCAATTTCAATCGGACAACAAAAATAGACAAGTCTTTGAGACAGACTTTAAGCCGTTGGTTCTGAGTCTAAAGATATTCGGGCTCGTAAAAAACCTGAAACCTATATTAAAGTCTTTGATCAAATTTTAATCGGACTTTTCCAACCAAATAATACCTTAGTTGCATATTAGGCGTCTCCTTGAGATCATGAGCTAACCACCTTTTACTAGTTGACATTGAAGGGAAATAAGAGCAACTAAATTTCCACAAGGCAGCACCTTTCTTCTACGTCACGTCGGAGTGTATGGGTACAAACAGAGAATTCCACTCTAATCACTTTGTTTGTTTAGTACATTTACACTTTGCATATTGCTGAATTAATCGTTTAGCAACATAGTATCTTGCTTAGTATACCGCAACATAGGACATCACATGACTCCATGCCATATACATGTACCATCACCACTTCTCGCAACTGGAATTCCCTACCACAAGAAATAAGTGGCTGCCGGACATTTACATCTTTTAAAATAAATCTAAATTTATATTTGCTCTAACCTCGACTTCATCATTACCCAGTGTAAGGTACATATATTAATTGGTGTTTCTCGTATAATTTAACATATTTATACTATAATTACTATTATTTTATTATTATCATCGTATAAAATGTTGTTTATACATGAAAAATTACATTACTTAATTTTTAGCATTTTTATAATCTATAGCAGAGACAATACATTTTGGAATTCTTTAAATTTAAAAATCGCTTCTAATTTCAAATTTATAATCCGTAAGAGACGAAAAAAAGTAGGTAAAATATGACGTTCAATGGGATGAAATAAAGCATTTAACCAATTTGGAACAATAAACACGAAATTCATGCATGTTAGGTCTAATTATATTAATAAAAGAACATTATAGATTTTACTCACACTTTTTGGCTTACGGCCCTTTGAGTCTAGCTTTAGCTTCTCCTTTGTTAGGAGTTTCTAGAATAAGCCAATTTTGTTACGCTTATTCCCCTATAGATGTCATGAGTGGCATGTGGTCAGTATACCTACTCAACGAGACATGTAAGATATTACTTGGATGTATGGGTTCGGTAAGTTTTGCTTAGAGATCTCTTTTCTCAGGCTTAAGGTTATTTAACGAGCCTCAAAATATTCGGACTCGTGACCCACGGCTTAAAGTCCATCCCGGAGGACTACTTCCTTAGACATTTCCATTATAAAAATTCATCGACCTCGGCCGGGTTTGAACCTGCGACCCTGTGATTAGAGGTAAGGAACATAACCACTAGACCACCGCGGCCAACTTACATATAACGTACTTCAACTGCATTCATCTATGTACTATGCATTTCAACTGTTTATCATATATTTGTTGAATCAAAATATCTAACATTTTCTTAAACTTCTAATACACATGCCGGTATTTTGAAACATTATGATCGTTCTCGAAGAAGAGAAAAACGAATATTTCTCGTAACTTTCTTTCTACTGAGAAATTGTGAATTTGGTAGCTGAGGTGACAGAGCGTCTAACTATGGACTCGAGAACCCAGTTTCATAATCATAATAAACTCTATTGATTATAGAACCCACAGGATTAATTCCGCATTCAGTAAGGCTATCCATTGCTACTATCCTCAGCTAACTTGAATCAGTATCACCGATAACCAATTCCCTTACACCTATACAAATATTATCGTCTCTCTTACGCCTAGGCCTTCTTAATGGTCTTCTATGCAAGTATTTTCCCCAACAACAACAACAATGATAATAATAATAATACTGATGATAATAATAATACTGATGATAATAATAATACTGATGATAATAATAATACTGATAATAATAATACTCATAATAATAATAATAATACTCATAATAATAATAATACTCATAATAATAATAATACTCATAATAATAATAATAATAACAACAATATAAACTATGTACAAGATTAGCAAAAGCAGCATTTAACTACAAGACAAGATTATACGCTCAGACCGGGACTTGAACCCGGGACCCTTGGTTCTCTAGACCAAGTGTTCTACCAACTGAGCTACCTGTGCAAGTACCGATCTAAACGCAAATCTTTCTCTATATACATTGTAATTCCCATCCACCAAATGCTGTGAAGCCATGCTTCTATCTTGCAAATGGCGGCTCCTTTATTAAGAAGACATATTTGGGAATTATACATTACAGCCAGTACGGCTTTTTTTCAGCCGTACTGGCTGTAATGTATAATTCCCAAATATGTCTTCTTAATAAAGGAGCCGCCATTTGCAAGATAGAAGCATGGCTTCACAGCATTTGGTGGATGGGAATTACAATGTATATAGAGAAAGATTTGCGTTTAGATCGGTACTTGCTCAGGTAGCTCAGTTGGTAGAGCACTTGGTCTAGAGAACCAAGGGTCCCGGGTTCAAGTCCCGGTCTGAGCGTATAATTTTTCTCTTCAAATATGATTTATCCATCATTGAGATGTACGAAATCAATAATAAATACAAGACAAGAGGTTCAAGGAATGTGGGAAGGCCAGTGAAAAGACGGACAGAACAACTGTGGGGCGAAACAGGCAATTTACCTATCCCGTGAAGTGAAGAAGATAATATAAATTACAATGTTTAAACTATTAATAATATTTGTTTTTAAAATTTGAAATAATCTATTTTAAACTGTCAGTAACATTGGAATGTCGCTTAATAGAATTTTAAACGTAAAAACGTATTCAGGCTTTATCTTAACCTAGTGATAACCATATACGGTAATGTTTTCTCGCAGTAATTATGAAAGATTAAGAAACGCTAATGGATTTTAGTGTTATTTTTACAAGTATATTGGAATCTTATCGTATCAGACACTCGAAACTTCTCTTCAGGCCAGTTTAACAATGAGTCAAATTATAAACAAGAAAGGTAGGGGGCGTCTTATGTACAAATCCACAGAAAAAATGCTATATATACATATACAATATACAAGTGTGTGTATGGGGAGGGGATATTGTAGATTTTAAGTTTCTTGGGTATTCCGCGTCATGGATGCAAGGTTGCCCTCTAGCCATTGATTCCGACGTTCCGACATGATCCCACATGCCATTATCAAGGAATTATCATAATGATAATGGCATGTGGGATCATATCGAAACGTCGGAATCAGTGGCCAAACGCCAACTATTAAACCATAACGCGGAAAACCCAAGAAACCTTTCTTGATCATACATATACTGTGCAAGGCAAAATTTGTTTCAATTAAATATGAGATCTAATTGATACATTTACTTACGTTTTAAACAATTCTAAAATTTTATAAAACAATGGCTCTTCCAACTCTACTTTATGGTTCTGAAACCTGGACTGTTACTACAGGTAAATTAAATAGGATAGTAGCTGCAGAAATGAAGTTATTAAGACCTTTAGCGGGTTATACGCTTTATGATCACATACGTAATGAAGATATCCGCAAAGCTCTCAACACACCAGCAATAACTGAAATCATTCAAAAATATCAAAATAATTGGCATGAACACTTTCTGAGAATGCCAAACAATAGACTACCTCTGCAGCTATTGAACTACAGACCCATAGGGCGAAGAGACCCAGGAAGACCTAAGAAGAGATGGAGGGATCAATTTCTTTCCTGAAGCGGAACAGGCCAATGGCCTAATCCATGACTGCCATTGATGATGACTTATGTTTTAAATCAGGACTACCTTTTGTCTTGGTCAAAAGCTTTTTCACGGCGACCATTACCTAATATAAAATTCTTGAGTATTGCACCATGTCGTATTCTGATGTATTGATGGGTTATACCGGACCAACGGATCTGTGCCCCTATAGCGCTGACAGCGTTCTTAGAAAAATACACCATTTCACAGCACTCCCCTCCCACTACGCCAAACAGCAGCCATCGAGTAGGGATGTTGCCAAACTTACCCAGTGCCATAGCTCTTTTAATATTGATTAATGCAAGGTTGGAGTTGAGTTGACAATACTGGACTGCAAGTGCAGGAGAGAGATAGAAAAGAAAGAAAGATAGGAATGCAGGGAGGGAAATGATTTGCCGAGGCAGAAAAGGAAGTGGGCTTTCGTTCGCATATTTTACGGGGGCACAGATCTGTTGGACAGACAATACTTCTTCAGCAGCAAGAGCTCGGAAATGGGGTACATCAGAATATGACGACACGGTGCAATAATTAACCTTTGACGTAAATAATAATATAGTACCGTCTGTGCAAATTTTTTTTTTCAAGGTAGTTCTCAATTTTACGTTAATTTTCTTTCAATTAATTTATTGGAAGTTGTACCGAGTTTGATCAAGTTATGAAATAAATTATTATTTTATAATTTATCATGGATTATTTGTTAAGATTATTAATTTTTATTAATAACTTAGGCTTAATCTAAGAGAATAAAATGCTTAGGAAAATATTTGGACCAAAGTGAGACGTACAGTCAGGTGACTGGAATAATCTCTTATAATAACAGTGAAGTAAATTATCTTCATGGGAAATCAGGCATAATAACGACAGTTAAGTCTCGTAGACTGTGATGAACAGGTGAAGGGGTATGAGTTTGGAATGAAAGAGTGTCAGGGAAACGCCTTATAGGAAAGCCAGAGGGAAACCGTCAATAAACAGGGCACGAAACAGTTGGAAAAATAATATTAACCATGATTTGAGTGAGTAAATTATACATAGAATGAATACAAAACATTAGTTTTGGATAGGGATTTAGCCATATGAAGAGCTAACGTCCGCGCGGACACGAACCTCTGTATTCACTGGGGCAGTGAATCAATCTTTACATTATTTATTTTGGTTTTTTCTTTCCAGCAGCAATAATTTAGAATTCTAATAAATCTATCGGCATCACGAATAGAGTTCTAAAGTCAACCTTAATACAGAAAACAACATGTGTCCGTTTATATAAAATAATGAGAACAAACCTTCATTGTGGGAATAAATCAGAAACACTTCTAAATGATGAAAGCTTGAGCGAGATGAGATGCATGAGTCGAACTGTCACGTATACCAAATGAAATCAAAATACAAATGAAAATAAAGTATGAAAACTTAGGTATTGCCAGTGCTGGCTGGACATCTCCGGATATCAATAGAACTGGAAGGAACAAATCACAGCAACGAATTTGTTCAATCCCCTTAAGGAATTAATGTGACATGAAGAAAACTTTAATTTAGTCGTTCAAAGAAACTTTGTCTTGAAACATTATTTCATAGCTGAAAGAGTTATCTGAGATAATGATAATTATCGTGGTATTGGTGGTGGTAAAAGAAGAAACATTTTATTTAGCGACGCTCTTTACGACGCTAATACCCCAACCCGTTAAAGAGCACTTTAGCATCGTATTTCAGGCTGGATATGAAACATCCTATGAATTTTGCTAAAACGTCTCGTAATCGAGACTTGGATTCTTTAAATCTGATATAAGTCATTAGACGGATTTATTTCTCTTCCGAAGGAAGCTATGCTCAGGCCTTTCTACACCCTGAAAAAAAAAAACATCGGCCACAGACGATCATGTCCACTGGAGCGGCAGTTCTCGAAGGACTATATATATATATATATAAGAATACTAATGATTTTGATGAATATAAATAGACTTACTAACTCACTGGCACTATCGAACTCGTAGGTTCATGGCCGCACGGACATAAGCTCTCCATACATCCCTATCATGAACTAATGCTTTCCAGTCATTCCCTGTATAATCTACTTCCCTCAAATCATTGTTAATGTTATTCTCCCACCTCATTCTTGGTCTACCAACTGGGCGTTTTCCCTCTGGTTTTCCTACAAGAAGCTTCCATGCACGTCTTTCATTCCCCATACGTGCAACATGTCCTGCCCATCGCACTCTACGAGACTTAACTGTTATTATATCTAGCTTCCTATAAAGACCATGTAGTTCACTGTTATGTAGGTCTTCTCCATTCACCTGTCTGTTCATCTCTCTTTGGTCCAAAAATGTTCCTACGTACTTTGTTCTCAAATACTCGTAATCTCCTTTTCTCCCTTAAAGTAAGGGTCCATGTTTCGCATCCATATAATATAACTGGTAGAATAATAGTTTTATATATTTTCAGTTTAACGTTTTTTTTTTTTTTAAGGAGTTGGGTCAACAAAAGTCTCTGCAATGCATAACAGCATGCATTTCCAGAATTGAGCCTATGTTTAAGTTCTTTGTGCAACTCATTCATATATAAATAGACATAAAAACAAAAACAAAATCTTTATATGTACTGGTATATAAATGAACGCCAGCATGTCCTACATGGACTGAAAAACTACTTGACCAATTTGAAGGTTTTTTTACCACAATTTAGAGAATTTGTTAGGAACAATTAACGCATATTACATATTACCGTACGTACTATAGGGTCGGAGCTAAAAAATGTATCGGTGCACTAAAAAAGTCGCTTTCTGGCCGCTTAAATGGCTTACGCTGCCTAAACCATTACAAATACACCAAATTAATTTACACATAATTCTAAAAAAAAAGTTCGTGACACCACACATCTTTTACGGGTAACTCACAACAACCATTTTTGTCTTTCAAAATCACATTAAAAGTAAGGATTTAATTATAAAAACTTTTCCAACAACACAAAGTTGATTTTCTTTGTGTACATTTTAATAAAATATTTGTACATAAACTGTTTAAATTATTCTGTCCATGCGCACAACGTCGTGCTAGTAATAGATAAAAAAAAGTCACAAAATAGAAAAACAGTGTAGGGCCTATAAAAAATCTAAATTTAAAACTGGAAAATGGATATAGACTCTATGGGGAGGAATCTACACAGAGAGCTTGGCCGAATCAATTGCCTGTTGTCATTGGCAAGTAGAAGATACTACAGGAATCATATCGTTAGAATGATGCAATATCCTTAGGGTCAGTTTCACCAACAGAGGTAACTGTATTACGCCAGTTTTCCCCATGTATAATGCATAGCTGAAACTGGCGTAATACATTTACCTTTGTTGGTGAAACCGACCCTTAGTCTTTATTTCAGTTTTATTGACAGGATTTCGCTACTTTTCATACCAAGAAGATACTAAAACCTTAGGTTGTGTGAACCCCGTTTCACACCGTATACACAAGTATTTCTTGTCAACAATAGTTGTACGTAATGCAGTTTTTTATCGTGTTTTCAAATATGTATTCGGAATTTCTCCATCATCCACAGTTTTTTTTATTTCAATTTCAATTAATTGATTTAAATAATTATTTTAAATAAACGTTTTTTCATCCATTTGTCCATTGTAAAAAGTGAACGATAAGCACGGGGAACACTTTCATTAGGAGATTTCAGCTATGGAAAAGAGAGATCAAGGCAAATGGAATCCTAATATGCTGGCCGATTTTTGTTGGACCATCAAGGGGGATGCTCCACAGGCGAAATATAGCAGAAAATCGTCATTTCTTACTTTCTAGGTGAATCCGAATATTGTGTAGTTACGAATGTAGAACATATTAAAATGTTTGAAATTATAAATTCCTGTCTCTCGGAAACCTTGCGTGATGGAGAAAAACCTATATCATATTTGAATTCAGGAGAAAAAATACTATCAGAATCACATTTTTTTTTTCTGAGACAAAAAAAAAGTTTCTTTTTTGTTGCTCAGTGTAATTATTTCAATAACAAACTAGGAATCGAACACGATACCCACGTAACGCTAACCATGCTAACCGTGAAATCACAGGCTTGTGGAGTAAAAAAATTGTTAGGAAAGTAAAATTAAAAAAAAAAGTTTTAGTATATAACCTTTACGAAGTTGAAATATTCTTATACAATATATAATCAATTTCACTCATAATTCACAAAAACCATTAGTGCAAATGAATAACAAAACGTTTAGAACGAGACACGCTTAGGAATGCAACAGCGGTTAAGTAACACAACAGGAAGAACGCAAACCACAACTGAAAGTTATAGGAAGGCACAAAATGCTTATGTTGAGCGAGGAAACCTTACTGAATATAGGTTAATCTCATCAACAGGTCTTGCATAAATCCCCATACAAAAAGAAGCCGTATACAATAATTGTGAGTTTATAAGCATATTTCTCGTTATACTCCTGGCGCGACAGACCTAAAAGGCCCTTAGCCCACCATTCGACTGCTGGCCTCACATCCACATGTGTCAATCACAGAGGTAGATGATTAACCAGTGTAGTCTGGCATGTGGTCAGCATGTCGAGTCCCCCAGCCGTTATAGCTGGTATTCTCAACCTGGAGGCGCTACTTATTGTAGCTACCCAAATGTCTCACAATGCTGGGTGGGCACCGGTCCCATACTGGCCGAAATACCATGAGAAAATTTCTTCCCCCATGGAGACTCGAACCATCGCAAGTCCCGTAGCTCTGCGCCAAGGCTTCCTGCCTTAACCACTCGTCTACGGCGCGGGACACTTCTCGTTATTGATCTCCTAAATTTTACTTAAAGCTTATTTACAGATACTTTAACATCTACTTTATATAGTGTGTAGAGTATTTTGGTTGTATCTAGTAGGTTGTGCATACAGTATATTTATTTGTTATAAGCTAAAAGCTCCTAAAAGGTTAGCGTCATATGAGATGCATGCGATTATTTAATATGTTTTGAGAGTTTATATGTTAACCGGTAAAAGACAAGAATATCATCCAGGCTGAATGATTGGAACTCTTAGTAGGCTAGAGTTAAATAATTAATTCCCTGATATATTTGGGCCAAATTATTGTGCGTAACTTTTCATATAAGGCGGTTAGAAGCAAAGGTGTGTAAGTGACTATATCATAAGTAATGACACGAGTGATTTCCAAATCATCGATAAATTCACGAGTCACGAAGTGACGAGGATTTGAAAATCATCGAGAATGGAAAATGAGCGAAGCTTTACAATGGGATACTATTTAATATTTCATCTTCATTAATATTTTAGGCTTAGGTTCATTTAAATCTGTTCCTATTTCTGAATATTTATATCAGCCAAAACGCCTGACCACATGTCTCCGCTACACTTACTGAATGATCATCAATCTCTGTATGTGGAACATGTGAATATTTAGAGTCAGCAGGCGGCTGGTAAGCCAATGACATTCTAGGCCTGTTGGGTCATGAATTATACTTTCTAATATTGTCATGGTTAACTTTTATATAAGATTCATGATGTGTTCCGTTGAGGTGTTATTCAAAATTGAAATATAAAATTATGGAAATTTCACCTGAAAGGTCCGTCTCCTCAACTTAATTAATTATTTAAGTGTAGCGCTTTCGGGACTTGTCCTATCATCGGCAGGATTCAAAACTGGCGTTTCACTGAAGATCTGGTAGAGAGGATTACATGTATTGGGTTCGTTTTCGTTTATCAGATTGTCGTTCTTGTGAGCTGCTTTCTTGATTTCCATCTCTTCGAGTACGTTTATCTTCGCTGGATTATTTTCTCTGTGTATTACTGTTAGGGTGTTTTCAATATTTAAAGCCCTAACAGTAATGCACAGAGAAAATAATCCAGCGAAGATAAACGTACTCGAAGAGATGGAAATCATGAAAGCAGCTCACAACAACGACAATCTGATAAACGAAAACGAACCCAATACATGTAACCCCCTCTACCAGACCTTCAGTGAAACACCAGTTTTGAATCCTGCCGACGATGGGCCAAGTCCCGAAAGCGCTACAGTTACATAATTAATTAAGTTGAGAAGACGGACCTTTCATGTGAATAGTCCATAATTTTATATTTTAATATTGGCATGGTTACTAAGTCTAGGTAAGAGATTGAAATGGACAGTTAATGTAGCTCGAATGGTGACAGTAGAAACGCTTTCAAAAATTGTATTGAGAAACACTTGGGAAAAGGCTCACTAGGAAGGCCTAGGCTTAAGCTGAAGAATTTATTTATTTATTTATTTATTTAGCCTGGTGGAGTTAAGGCCATGTGGCCTTCTCTTCCACTCACCAGAACAAGCATATGTTACATATGAATACAAAAAAAATACAATAATAGTCATATAAAACAGGACAAACATATGTTACACATGAATACAAAAAAATTACAATAGTAGTTATATTAGACAGGACAAACATGTTACATATGAATACAAAAAAAGTTACAATAATAGTTATTGAACAATTCATTATCTGTCATATTGAATAATAATGAAATTAATGTCTAATAATAGAATGAAACTAAATACAATTAAAATTAAATGAATGATACAATGAATAAAAAAGGAATAACAGCTCGAATCTACTATGCATAAAAAGAAGAGAAAAAAAACACTACAATGAATTAATCTACGCTTTTTATACAAGGCATTAGGCAAATATATTAACAAATCCTAAGTCTATTTTTATTAAATAATGCAAAAACGCATTATTAATTCTTAAAAAGTAGTATTAGTGAGTTGTTTCTGTTAGTGATTTTATTTTCAATTTATTTCTGAAAGATGGTAAAGTTTGGCAGTCTCTGACAAAGGGTGGAAGTGAATTCCATGTTCTAGCAAGAGAAACTGTAATATTAGGGATGAATCTTACGTTACAGAATTGTGTTGGATTCAGTTTGCTGAGAATGACTGGAGAACCTCAGTGAATGAGGCATTCAATTTGCAGGCTATAAGCCAGCTTACAAGTAACCTTCAATTATTTCCAATACCTTTATCTGCTAATAGTTATATCGCAGCTTTTAGGTAAAAAAATAATCATCAGAGTTTCACGTTAAGTTTACTTAACATAAATTAAAACATTAAATTATGAAATATTTACCTAAAAGGTCCGTCTCCTCAACTTTTTTAGTCATTTATGTGTAGCGCTTTCGAGACTAGACCCATCATCAGCAGGATTCAATTTAATGTTTTAATTTTGAATAATACCTTAACATCTCTTCATCCTGAATCTTATTAATGTTAATTAACCCATTCACTTTAGGTTTAAATGCTCAATGCATTTCCCCAGAAACCGTATTTAATCTACCGTAAATTATAAAGTCTATTTTCAGACATTCAAAACGAACAAAAGATAACGGTATTTGAGATTTCAACATGGGTGAAAGCCAAAACACATTCCTCTACTATTCATAAATGTTAGCAAAACATTATCCTGCCAAATGATGTATAAAAAATTCAAAATATATAAAACAGACTTAAGCGAGTGTACCTCGTCTTCTGAGGCGGATGGGTTAACATAAATTGCCGAAACTGACTTGAAAAATGATTATTGTAGAAAAGGTCTCATTATCATTATTATTATATTATTATTATTATTATTATTATTATTATTATTATTATTATTATTATTAAAAGAATATTATCTTCTGATTTCGTGACGTATAACAAACAGGCCCATTTATCTCTCCCTCATGTTTTATTTTTTTAATTATTTTTTTCAGGATTATTTCTGTTATTTACACAGGTATTCTCAACCAAAAGATACATTTTTTTTCTTCCACACTTCTCGGTCTTGCGTGTCTGCTTCTGTCATATTTCTCTTCTTTATGTTGTCTTGAATTCGCTTTATCCACGTAGGCGTTGGTCTACCATGTTTCCCTTTTTCCAGGAAGTATCCATTTCAATACTTCTTTATTTCTGTGTCCCTTTTTCTCATTATATGTCCATTCCATCTTAGTTGGATTTCTTCAATTTTTGTACAATATCCTTTTCTACATTCATTATTTCTGTAACGGTATATTTTTTTTATTTTGTCTAATTTTAATATTCTTGCCGATCTTCTTAGAAAGTCCATTTCTGATTAATAATTTGTCTGCTTTTTTTTTTTTTTTTTTGCTCCAACGTCCATGTTTCCGCACCATATAATAAAATACTCTTTACAATTGTGTTATATATTAATAATTTAGTCCTCTTGATTATATTCTTACTCTATAAAATATAATTTAATATGCCAGTAACTTTTTTGTCTCTATTATTCTTTTTTCGATGTCTAATTCAGATGATCCATCTTCTTGAATTATTGATCCCAAATACTTAAAATATTCCACTGTTTTAATCTTTGTTCCATTTATTGTTAACTCTCTATCTTCGGGTTTATACAGTTGCTGCCGTCTTCCCGTGACAAACCTCCAAAGCCTACGACCATTTATTATTATTATTATTATTATTATTATTATTATTATTATTATTATTATTATTATTATTTTTAAAAGAAGATTATTTTCTGATATCGTGGCGTATAACAAGCCCCATTTATCATCTCAAAGTCATGTTTTAATATGATGTGAATATAATGAAGCGCGTATCTTAATATAGAGCGCTGCTTTGGAATCATTGGCTACATAATTATTATTTTCAGCCGGTTTTTTATGGAAGTGGGTTTGTGAAGTTGTAAATTCGTGTAACGTTTAGTTTATAAAACTCGTACGCGCAAGCTATGGTTAAGATTTTACGAGGTGCCTGTGATGCTAATATTTACCAATCGTGATGTTTGATTGGTGTGGACACGCTCAGCCATAAAACTTAGGAAGAAGGGTTGCACTTCCTGCCAACTTCTGTTTATTGCAACAAGCTGTCTGTGTGAATTGAACACTTTATTTCTAAAATAACACAACTTGGAATTCAGCATTTCCTGCAGAAACTAAATCTGAATTTAGCTCTGCCAACATAACATACATTTTCTTTAAGTACATTCTCCTCATACCGCCAAAGGTTCAGTACATGCAACAACCTTATAAACTTATCAGAAATAAATAAATAAATTGTTCATAGTACATCTCGTAGAATAATTATTCTTGTTATTAAATTAATATTTTATGTCCTATGTCCATGTGCATTGTCAGAATAAAATAGGAATACGATATTCTGTATAGCATTTTAACCGAAATGTCGAATTCATGTTCATTTGCACAATGCATATAGACACGGGACACGAAACGTAAGAAGAATACTACAAAATGGATTTAGAACAGTATGCTTCTGAATCATCGATATGTGTGTGTGTTTTCAAATTATTTTATTGAGATTTCCAATAATAGATAAGGTAAAGTGATCCCACTACAGGCCTTAGGAGGTCCTTGGGGTAGTAGAAGGTTAAGGCTCCCACTTTTCTGGACAATCGGCACTTGATGTCAGCCGGGTTGTCAGCCCTGCGTGACGGCCGCCTTTACCCCCAGAAAAAGCGTCCGGTACTCATTTCCGTCAAAGGCTGAGCCGACCACAGGGTCATAGTGCCGCCAGAGGGTTTGGATCAGTTTAGAAATCCTGACTCCACCGGGACTCAAACCCTCGACCTTCTGGCTTGAAGCGCAGTGACTTAATCACTACGCTACGGCGTGATAGATAGAAGTCCCAATACAATTTTTTGCGAAGATTTTATTTTTTACTCCTAGCAGCTGATTTTTGGAGAGTAGCCTACCTTTTTCATTTTATTACAATAGCATATAGATGGATGCAACATGTTCATCGAATGG
Source organism: Diploptera punctata (assembly GCA_030220185.1). Lineage (NCBI taxonomy): Eukaryota > Metazoa > Arthropoda > Insecta > Blattodea > Blaberidae > Diploptera > Diploptera punctata. The sequence goes on from JASPKZ010007997.1 coordinate 228,141, forward strand.
AAGATCACAGGATACCCAAACAAATGTAAAGATATCAACCTTCAGGAAGAAGACCAGGACGTCCACTCAGAAGACTTTTTGATGGTGTTTCTATTGAGGCCGAAACAGGTCAACAAATGGCCTAAATTCGTGAATGTACTATGATGATGATATAATGACATACACCGAGTATCGATTGAAAAATAAATAAAAAGGAAGCTGCCTCTATAGAATTTGTTTTTGTTCCAGGTTAAATCCCACTCCTAATGGTTCGATTTTGCTGGTTAATGAACTCGATCTTTCTTTTCTTAATTGACTCTAATATACATCGAGTTTGGTTGCGAAATAAATAGTTACATATTCTTTATACGAGTTTGGTTGTAAAAAAAAGTTATATATCCTTAATACGAGTTTGGTTGTGAAAAAAATTGCTATCGCTAGAGCGTTAGCAGATTATATATATATATATATAATTTTTGGTGCCTTGTAGGTAGAATTGATGAAGATTTGAGAAAAGAATCAAATGCGTAAGAGACTTTCTGGATAGCACAACAAATTTTTAATTCCAAAATTCGCTATTTCGATAGAACTGCGCTATTATCTAGAGTTAGTAAAATACTTAGTATGCAATAAATGAGATGTTGACATTTAAGTTAACATGACGTTGATTAAAGATTTTAGATGAGCCATTGGATTCAGATAAGCTTGGTCATTAACAGTCTATAAAGAATGATTTATGTAGGGATAAGACATCAGCGCACACTGTAAAGTACTGTGCATTGTAATGAAAAAGCATTTCTTACAAGATTGAAAATGAGTTTCAAATTACTCACGCCTGACCTATTTCCTCTCATTTTGGAGCAAAGATCTCATTACATTTCCAGAAAAAAATGTTATCTTATCTGTAACTCTTTTACTTCCTACTTTACGTTTCCACTATGAACACGAGCTAACTACGACTTCATACGCACGAACATAGAATAATTGAATTTTCAATAATAATATTAATAATAATAATAATAATAATAATAATAAATATAATAATAATAACAATATTAATAATAATAATAATAATAATAATAATAATAATATTAATATAATAATAATAATAATAATAATAATAAAATAATAATAATAATAATAATAATAATAATATAATAATAATAATATTAATAATAATAATAAAAGATTAATAATAATAATTATTAATAAAATAATATAATAATAATAATATTAATAATAATTAATAATAATAATATATTAATAATAATAATTAATAATAATATTTAATAAATAATAATAATATAATAATAGTAATTATAATAATATATAAAATAAAAAATGATTAATCATAATAATATTAATAATAATACATAATATTAAATAATAAATAAATAGTAATAATAATAATATGGTAATTATAATAATTTTGATGATACCTCGTAGGATTATTAATGTATCATTCAACGTACGTGTTTAGTCGGTCCCTGAGGCCTAGTGGTTACAATGCTCGCCTCTGGTCCAGAGCTACGCGGGTTCAAATTCGGCCGAGGTTACTCTACTTTTAGGGTGTAACAATTCTGAATATGAATTCTTTCAAATTGGAAGTCAAGCCTTGGGTCTAGTATCGTAGAAAAAAACTCAAATCTGATTCCTAGCAACATTTCTCGGCTCTTTCACGTCTAGGTTTGAATTGAGACGATAAAAAACACGTGTTTTTAAATAGCGTGATTTACTTACTAAATTCATATGGGACCAACGTTAACTTTAAACATCTAGGAACCAATGACAGGTTGAGGACAAATCAATATGTATGAATTGCAATATTGTCAATGATTTTTTTTATCCCGGTTAGAGCTGTTCATATTTGGAAATGACCTACTCACATGTAAACAAATTGTTACTGGAGAACACAAGCCAATTCATGACTCATTTACTGAATTACCAAGCATCATGTAATCTCAAGGTCGAATCTCATTCTATGTGAATATTAAATTGTTACATACGTCATTGCTATTGTGCAACAATTTCTACATAACTTAAAATAAACAAATGGAATATAAATACGATTAAGATTTTTTAGCTATGCTTACGGAACGATAAAATATAACGTGCACAACTGTATGGGTATGCATATAATATATTTATTCATCCGCCTATCCATACAAAGTTAGGCCTTATTTTACGAACATTTTAAAATCAATGTCCTAATATTTTTCTTCAACTTTATTTTGAGACTCTTCAACAGTGTACTAGGTGTATTGGCGTAGACTTTCACGGCCAGGGTTGCTATGATGATCTTGAAGAAGATTTTCGGGCTGTAGGCCGTGGTTGTGAGGCTTGTAGTTCCCCGACATTTCGCCAGAGACTGCGTCTGGCATCCTCAAGGGGTTGTCTTGAGGATGCCAGACGCAGTCTCTGGCGAAACGTCGGGGAACTACAAGCCTCACGACCACGGCCTACAGCCCGAAAAGCTTCTTCAAGATCATCATAGTGTACTAGGTGTTACACGATGGCCTCCCCATAAATTCAATCCTACGCCAGACAAGCTGACAAGACACTGCTATTGAGTTGTGTTGCTTCATTGCGAGTCCACCTGGATGTGTGTGTTTAGATCAGCAACCAGTGATGGCTTCGACTCTGAGTGCATTTGGGGATCGAAGGCAAAGGTTTAACATGAAGATTATTATGTCCATTAGAGTTACAGAATTTTCTTGTAATTTTTAATACTTACGATACTTTTTTTATGTAACACGAATGATTGTTTCGTTTTATTTACTCCGTTTTAATTTCAATATCACGTTGCAAAATAAATAAATAAACTGCTGGGAATTAAAGCGCCTAATATTAATGTCAACTATATATTACAATATGCATTGGCATATAATTTTCTTAGACGCCCTGAGCGAGAAAGTTTCGTATAGGATAACATGTAATTTGTTCCACTTCATAAATTACGATAAAGAACGCAATTAATTAACAAGATTAAAATATAAATAGATCCTATATAAAATACCGTAATGCATTATCGTCAAGAGAAATTCCACAAATTGCAATCTCAAGTAGTTGCCTACCTACTGTGCAGTAGATAACTCATATTAAAGCACAGGAATAATCTTTATTCTTCAAAACAAAAACTTAATTTAAAATCTTACTGAAGAAATTGCAAATGTTATTTTCATAATATGTATGACGACATAAAATGAAATGTCATCGAACGAGGTGGATCAGTAAGGGATCACAACTCGATATTAAGAAAACTTTAAAATAAATAATAATAATAATAATATATAATAATAATAATAATAATAATAATCTTCATCACGGTTTAGGCTTATTTACTAGCCTGTTCCGCTCCAAAGTGCTGCTGTTTCCATCTTTTCTTTGGTCTACCCAAACTACTTCTTCCTCGTGGTGAATAGCTGTATGCTGCTTTTGGCATTCTATTCTCAGTCATCCTTGCCAAGTGTTCTTTCCAGTTTGTTCTGCATTTCACAATTGTTGTGTTTAATTCCTCTACTTTTAGTTGTCTTTTTTTTTTTTTTTTGTCTGTTCTTTGATATACTGCTTTTGGTCTGAGGAATTTCATTTCAGCAGCTTGTATTCTGGCAGATTGTTGTGTTGTCACTGTCCATGTTTCGGATCCATAAGCAATAATAGACACTGCCATTGTCTTGTATAATTTCATTATAGAGACTTTCCTGGCTTTATTTTTCAAAGTTCTTTTTAGTGTTCCTGTTATATAATTAAACTTATTTAGTTTGTTATTTATAAATAATAATAATAATAATAATAATAATAATATTAATAATAATAATAATAAACTCCATGACACAACAGGCCCAGAAGACATTTGGCCTACTATTCAGCTGCTGGCCTCACATCCACGTGTGTTAATCACAAAGTGGACAATCATGGAACCAGTGTAGGATTATCATGATCAGCACTTCGAGTCCCCAGCTGTGGTAGCTGGTTTTCTCAACCTGGAGCAACCATTTATTGTAACTATCTTAATGTCTCATGTGCTTAGGGGCATCAGTCACATACTTGCTAAAATCCCACAAGAAATTTTCTTCCAGCGTTGGGGCTCGAACCAGCCCATGTTCCGCAGCTCTATATTAAACTACTCATCTAATAGTATTATTATTATTATTATTATTATTATTATTATTATTATTATTATTAACAACTCACTGACACTATCGAATCCATAGGTTCTTTACACAAATATCTATATGTGGCAATAAGCTAATTACACTTAGCAACAAAATAGAAACTTTTGTTTTTGTCTCAGAAAGAAAAATATGTGATTCTGATAGTATTTTTTTCTCCTGCATTCAAATATGATATCGGGTTTTCTCCATCACGCAAGGTTTCCGAGAGACAGGAATTTATAATTTCAGACACTTTAATATTTTCTACATTCGTAACTACACAATATTCGAACATTCGGACTCGCCTAGAAAATAAGAAATGACGATTTTCTGCTATATTTCGCCTGTGGAGCATCCCTGTTGATGGTCCAACAATAATCGGCCAGCATATTAGGATTCCATTTGCCTTGATATCTCTTTTCCATAGCTGAAATCATTTGAGTTAGCTTATTTGGTTTTATTTTACAATGGACGAAAAAAGTTTAATAAAAAAAATAATTATTTAAATCCATTAATTGAAATTGAAATAAAAAAACTGTGGACAATGGAGAAATTCCGAATACATATTTGAAAACACGATAAAAAACTGCATTAAGTACAACTATTGGTACTCATGAGACAAACATCATGTTGACCAGTGTTATTATACAAACCACATGACTTTAGAATAATATATTTACTAAAGCTTTTCAATAACACCTATCCTAAGTTAGCAAATTCAGTACAGACCAATTTCTACAGAATACAATATTATTCTCTCATATAAACATAGAATATAGAATAATACTTTAATGGAAACCTTTCAAGAAAATACTGAAATACTATAAATGTATAACTATGGTGGATTACTGTCGTAATATCCTGGGTTGATAAAAAAATTAATACAAGCATACGAAGTACGGCAGGTATCTTAAGAAACCAATGATATACAGAGCTCCAGCGCTGAAATTATTTACAAAATTTTCTTTCTAGGAAACTAAAACCAACAGACGGTTAATCTAAGAAGTACAAGTTTTCTAAATCTATGGACAACTATTGAAATGTATTTTTTAACTATGATTTATTATTATAATTTTCTTACACTACATAAGAGATGAGAAATTTAACAAATTTTAGCTCGGTATTTTTCCATAACAGATTTATTACGACGTTAATAATCCTCCTTGCTTAACAATAAATATTAATTTGTTTCGCTCCGTTCTCTTTTAATTTAGTTTTCGGATCGAAAAATATAAAAACAAAAGTTGTTCCATTTCACGTCTATTATATGAGTCCACCGCTGTGGTCTCTAGGTAGCGTGCTGCCTTGTCACGCAGCGGGCCCGGGTTTGATCCCCGATCGGGACAGTTTTTCTGGGTGAGGATTTTATCGGGGGTTTTCCTCACCTGTAAGACAAATGTCAGAAAAACTTTAAGGCCCAAACGGTCCCCGAAATAATATGGACATCATCATCCTTATCGTCATCATCCTTCACTGGTGTGGAAAGCAACGGGAAGCTACCACACCTACAATTCCCTAGTAAAGCTGCAAGCATATCATGCCTTCGGGCAGAATGAGAAAATCTGTGACCGATATCATCAATATAAAGTAAAACTGAAATACAATTTTATATAAAAATAGTATTTTTCAGAGAAAACTAAATATTTGCGACCCAAAGTCTAGAGGACATTTTGATTATATTCACAAGGAATTAATAATCAAACCTGCCCATTTATATCACTTCCATCCTATACAAAAGTACATATACATTACATAACATAAGCTAATTACAATTCTATTCTATACATAAAAGTTCTTGTAGATACATTATATCAAGTCAAAGCAAAGTAATATATTGTATATACTCTATTTTATGTTGTATTAATTTACATAACCTTCTGCAGGAATCATCGGAAAAGAAACATGTGAGAGCAAAACTCACCCGTGTAGAGTTGCAGACAGTCACTACACAACTGACAAAACACAGTACAATTTGTTCACTTAATGACGTGAGAACATTCGCTCGGACATTGTGGTTTCCCTGTTTTACGTCAGGCTCACTATAAAGAATCTCCTTTTGAGCTGTCTCTGAGTAAATATTTCAACACTTGGAGGTTGCATGGTACTCTCAAACTTTACAGAAGTAATTATCTATCTGTAGCAATAATAAGCTAATTATTATACAAACGATATGTCTTTAGAATAATATATACTAAAACTTTTCAATAGCACCTATCCTATATTGCCGTAATTCAGTTCACACTAATTTCTACAGAATACAATATTATTCTCCCATAACTAACTAACTGGCACTATCGAACCCGTAGGTTCATGGCCGCGCGGACATAAGCTCTCCATAATCCCGATCCCCTTGGAGTCCAATTGTTTTCCAATTAATCCCCCTGTAAATCTACTTCCCTCAAATCATAGTTAATGTTATCCCCCCACCTTATTCCTGGTCTACCAACTGGGCGTTTTCCCTCTGGTTTTCCTACAAGAAGCTTCCATGTATATCTTTCATTCCCCATTCGTGCCATATGTCCTGCCCATCTAAGTCTACGAGACTTAACTGTTCTCATTATATCTGGCTTCCTATAAAGACCATGTAATTTTCTGTTATTCTCACACATAAGCATATAATATAGAATAATATTTTAATGGCAACGTTTCAGAAAATACTGACAGA